>VXBL01006172.1:627632-724663 GCA_013400195.1 Aramus guarauna | reverse complement strand
GTGAATGTTTCTTTCCTAAGAAATAGATTGAGATGAGGGCAGGCTGAGAGAGCTGTGATTATTCAGCCTGGAGAAGAGAAGTCTCCAGAGAGACCTTATAGCAGCTTTCCATTACCTGAAGGACCCTAGAGGAAAGCTGGAGAGGGACTGGTTGCAAGGGCCTGCAGTGATAGGACAAGGGATAATGGCCTTAAGCTGGAAAAAAGTAGATTTAGATGAGATATAAAGAAAAAATTCTCTACTGTGAGGGTGGTCAGGCACTGGAATAGGTTGCCCGGAGAAGCTGTGGATGCCCCTTACCTGGAAGTGTTCAAGGCCAGGTTGGATGGGGCTTTGGGCAACCTGGTCTAGTGGAGGGCCCATGGCAGGAGGGTTGGAACTAAATGATCTTTAAGGACTCAACCATTCTATGGTTTTTAATTAAAAGTTATAGCCAATGCAAGTGTAATTGTCTTTAAGGGCTTACTGCTGCTTTTCATCTGAGATGGTAATATAAATAGCATCTATTCCTTTAAGCTAGTTTCTCATATTAATAAAACTTGATACCTTAAGAAATCATAGGTAAGAACATAGAAATAGCTGTTCTGGGTCAGACAACTGCTATATCTCTTTGTACAGAAGAGAAAGGTGGGAGGAAGCAAATAGTTATACATCTCGTGGTACGTTTTCCTAACTTCTAGAAGTCTGACTGAAGAACTTCCTCAGCTGCATGTTGACTATTTGCACTTGAAGCCTTTGAGATTTTTCTTACCTGAATTTCTCTGATCGCTTTTTCAGTTAGTTACATTTTGGCATCCATAAGTCATGGTTATGAGATTCATAGTTGAATTATGCGAGCTTGTTGGTTGCTGTATAGAAATTCTCTGTTTCTAGGGTAACCAAACTGCTTGTAATACTTCAGTAGGCACACCATGACTTCATAGCACATAACTCCCTCCACACCTTTCCTTTCAGAATTTCTAAGGTTCTTTTTCCTTTTTGGTGCCCAGGAGCATTGAATTAATGTTTTCAGAGATCTGTCTGCAACATCTGCAAATATTTTCTAAAGTCACAAGAAGTTGATTAGGACTTTCCATTCCATAGGTATAGTTAAGGGAATGTCTCTTTCTCCTCTGTGTATTTATTGACATGGAAGAAGCAATAAAGCGACATACGCAATTCAGTCATCAAGAGGTATCTCTGCAACTCTTTGCATTCCAACTGTTGTTGAATCTCTTCACTGTTGAATCTTTTGTTACCTGCTCAAATAACTGTACATCATCAGACTTGGTGTGTTACTGTCTTTTCCAGATTATACACAACAGTGTTGAACTGCATGTTCCCCGGTGTTGCTAACCTCTCTCCTCTGTGGAAGTAACCATATGAAAGTCCTTTCCCTTATATCCTGTCCTTATTCATTTAGTCATTCATTAGAGGACTTCCCTTTTCATCTACTGATGGTCCTTTTTTCTTTCACAGTCTTTAGCAAGTTATCTTAAATAGAGGATTTAGGAAGTCCCTCACATATGAAACAGATGTGTCTTGTACTGGATGATTCCTTGAAATAATTGTAATAGATTTGCAAGGCAGGACTTCTCTCCCCATTACATCATTCTGTTTTGGTCTACTGATTTTGGTGAAATGAGTTATTGTATTTATTTTTCTTATGTTTAGTTTCATGATCACATAGGAGACAATCTTTGATCAGTCAAGAATGTGAATGTTTTGTGAGAAATCTTATCCGATGTTATATTACATTCTGAAGCAGTAATATTTTCAGTTGCTTTCTTGATAAATCTTATCTTTGCAGTATGAAGGAGTATGAACTACACGTAAACAGTCAAATTGTCTCAGGACTATAAATTCTTCTTAAACTATTTGTCATTCCTGTTAGCCTGTAAGAAAGCATGGCTTTCAACTCTTGGCCTGTGAACCAAATACGATAGAGTTTCCCTGAGTAGTTGTTGCATCTTTAATAAAGATTAAAATGAATTGGAAAGATCTTGTCTGGCTGTAAAAATTCTCTGGTGATATTTTTACAGCCACGGTTTACAAACAGACACTTAATTATGTATGTGAGGAAGTCTGAAGACTCCAAAATCTGTTTTGTTCCACTGCAGAATTTCTGCCTTCCAGTAATTGTCGGGGTTTTTTATTGTATTAAGAACTTTACTCCCTCTTCTGAGGAAGTGAACTACTCAAGAGGATCAGAAATTTCGTGTGTTTAATTTTCATTCCTCGCAGTTTATATGTTTGAAATTTGCAACTAGAGCGATCGCTCATCCTCAGTGGAACTTCTGGCAAGTCCGTATTAAAGTACAGGTGAGCAGAAACATATCTAAAAGCACTTCTGTGATCTTAGGAATCTGTGCTTATCAAGCCATCTCTCGCTGCTCAGACTCACTGAATTTGGTAAGTGGTGTCTGGATGATTAGGATGAAAGACAAAGTAGCGAAAAGAAAAAAGTAGCTGTAGAACCAGCCATACAGTATTTTTAGGTGTAACAGGTTTTTGCTGCGTGTGACCTACTCCAAATAGATTGGTCTGCTGTAATTTCATTGCTGTGCTCGTGGTAGGCTTGAAGATTAGAGGAGGTTTAGTGGGAGTTGCAACCCAAATTGAGCTCCCCCCCCCAAGCCTTCCCCAAACACATACATGCACATCAGTCAGCTGAGTTACAGTGGTATCTCTGTGTAAAATCCTAGAGACTTGAACTTATGTAGCTATTGAAGAGGATTCCCTTCAGTGAGAGGATAAGTTATGTTTTGGGAGCTCTGGTTTCCCCATCTGCTTGGGTTCTTTGTTGGAAATCTTCCTTCTCCCCAGGCTGTGGAAATTCAGAAATTGCCCCCACTGGCAGCGAAGGCTTTTGTTTGGTCTCATCTCCTGAGAGAGACCTCTCATGTTCATGTTGCTGCTTCGATTCAAAGGCTGTGGCTTGACACCTTGTGGTTTACTAGTGAAATAATGGTAACACAACAGAGTTGTTAAAAGTATTTAAAGAAACCAATTTTTAGAAGTCTGCTGGTGTTGTCACTGTCTCTGTGCACCTGCCAAGCACCGATTTCAGTGTGAAATTTGCCCGTATTCAAACTCCCCATTTTGGGGGTAGGTTTTGCTGAAGGGTGCTCATCAAAATCAACTCTATGCTGCTGTTGTAACCAAGGGGAAATTTTGCTTTGACAGACTTAGCAGTGTTAACATCACGCTGGTTACTGAATTGGCTGCTGAAAATTGTCATAAAGGAGAAGCATTTTTCTTAAAGGTTGTCCCCAGAAAAACCTCTTGTTCCAGTACAGAAAGATGAGTTGCTTTCAACAGTGATGGTATCACTGAGCAAAGATTCCTTAATGAAAGGAGGCGTAAAATCATTTAGTCTTTACAGGGTGAAATCAAGACCTAATTTATCTTAAAATATAACAAGCAGATTGTGGAACACAGATACGATCCCTTTTCTGATCAGAAATCCTATCAGGAAATTATTTACAATGCCTCACAATTGCTGACATTTTCAAGTAGTTTTCAGGTATTGGTCTGCCTACCGGATAATACGTGATATTGATAAAATTCCAGTTTTAAAGTAACACAAGAGCGTATAAAAACCAAAAAAGAAAGCGTGCATGCTTAAGAAGAGGCAGCCTTGTGAATTGAAGAAGGCGCATTTGGCTTCAAAGTATTGTTTGTGTTACTAAAAGCTCCTGAGAAAAATCCTAGCAGGGCCTTCAGCTTGTGAACAAGAGATGTGGCTCCAGCTGGTGCAGTGGGAATCTTTTCAGCTCTGTGTGAGCGGGGGGGGGTGCGTTACCCCTCAGTCTGCTTTCTGTAGAGGCTCTGCAAAGACCTGGGGGTTGCGGTGGCCAGCGGAGCCGTGGAGGGTTCTGCAGGTGTCACCTTCCTTGGCGCAGGGACGAGCCGCAGCCTTTAAACTGATGGACGGTTCAAGGCGATTCCTCTGGTTTAAAGTTGGCTGTTAAGGCTTTTACAAAGTCGTGAAAGTCACCCCCTCACGTGCACACCTCAAGGGTGAAAAGTGGTGCAAGAATGGTATTTCCCTTTTTCAGAAAGGGTTAAGAAACAGTCTTGCTGAACTGTTATCAACGTGATTTTTATATAACGAACCATAATCAGAAATAGTATGCAAGGCTGATTAAGGCTGTTGATGCATGAAACAGGGATACACCCACACATGTACTTTCTGTAGGTAATTTACTTTTGAAGGTTTAGTATTGGAATCTAAATGATTTCAAATCTGTTTTCATTTTATAAAATGTTTTGCATGCATGTAAACCAGGAACAGATGTAGATATTTCCTTTTACTGACTATAGTTTGGAAAAAAAAAAAAAATCACATAAGGCAAAAAGACTTTTGCATCGTACTTCCTTAGTTTTTAATGCAAAAACCTGAAGTAGACGTGCTGGACTATGTTTGGGATTCAGTTAGAAAGAGGTAGGTTTATTTTTCTTGTTTCTGCCAGGTATTGTAGCTTGACTTACAGAAAAGACAATACATTTTCTGAAGAGTAAATTCACTTGTCTTGGACTGGAAGGGCAGTTGGTAAGACATCTGTAGTGGTGTGAAACCTGAGGTGTACCTGCATGGACAGGTGGGCAGGTCAGACACACACAAGTTTACTTACGCTTTGAGATAACCAGCAGCATCCAACCATCCATCTAAATTTGCCTCTTATGTTTAAAGATGTCTGGGTGAAGTGCCAGTACTGCTGGCATATGTGTGCTTGTAATAGACTGATTCTTATTTAAATTGCAAAGTGTGTTTTTTAGGTGTCAGTGCCACCTTGCTTGCTCTTTTCAGTTTCTATCCTGCTTCGCCAGCTTGACTGTCTGGATTCGTGACCAGAATTGCTTATGTTGCTTGTCCGTGGTATTACAGTTTGGTGTAAGCTGCTTTACACAATGGGTTGTGCACAAATTTTCAAAATCAGTCCTTAAGAGTGGATGTATATGGCCAGCTAGGTACCATTTTCCCTTTGTAGTTACTGGAGATAACTCTGTGCCTTCAGCGGGTGACTTGTATAGCTATCTTTAAAATGTAAGTACTGCCTATTTGGATGTTTTCAATTGCTTTTATTATATAGTGTATGGTAAAACTATAGAACATAACGTACCTATGTTATTAAACCAAAGGGTACCATCTACCTGTCGGTCACTGCTGAGATATCTACACAAGAGAGAATTTCTAAATAACAAAAAATGCTTTCTCTGTTTTCTGCATGTAGAGTTCCTCCTCCATTTAAGTCTTCTGAAATCCAACCTGAACACCCACTCAGAGCTCAGTGCTCACAAGAAATGAATCAATCAAAATATTTATATCTAGCTTTATTATTTTCTAAACAATAAATGTTGCAATAATGCAGCATGCAGATTTCTGCTGAGTAACTGCATATTTTGGCAGGTAACACTTTCTTTTTCCACATTGTTTTATTCACCCTTATTAGGACTTGAAATGTTTTAGATGTAGAATAATAATTTCTGTACAGCCAGTCTGGCTTTTGTGTTCTTGTGTACATTCCCATATGCAAAAAGAGAGTGCTATTGGAATATTCATTCATTTAGCAAAATACAAGGCTTGTGTAGTTGTACTCTGTTCCCTGCTAGGTTTTTAGAGCTGTTCACTAGTTTATCTATCAGCCTTCTGAATTTTGCGTTGAAAGCGTCAGACACCCCTTTCAATTTTTAAGGTGGTATCATTAATGGATGTAACACGCTTGTCTTTATCACCAGATACCTAGTGCTCAAAAATTAATTTCAGTTGTTTACACATCCCATTCATGTTTTTCTGATAGATTTTCGTACCCAAAAAATTGGTGAATGCTTGCTTAAAAGTGTTTTTTTTTAGTCTTCATTTTAAAGGATGTTGGAAGTATCTACAGGAAAAATAACAAGAAAAGCTATATAGTCCCATGCGGCGATTGAGCTGTTTATTCCTTTATAGCCATAAAGATGGTGTTTTGGAAAATAAGTGTGTAATACAAATGGCTGTCAAAGGACAAAAAGCTCTTTATATGTGTTTTCTCGAAAGTAGCAAAGTAGATTATCCCCAGGCATCTCTGATGTCATGCTTGCTTATGTTATATAAGTGTTAGAAGCCTAAAGTTTGGTGGGGGTTTTTTGGTTTTTTTTTTTCCTGCTGGATTTATGGTGCCTCATAAGTTTAGATACAGACAGTATGTGTGTCAAATGGTAACCTGAGATGGTTTTCCTTTTTGGTCTGCAGGATGATCCCCATGCTTAGCTCTGAATGAAACCAAACATAGTGAATAAATAAATGTATTCCTTGGGCAAAGATCACAACCTTTTTAGTTTGGGAATATACATTATATCGGAGGACTGTGAGTTGTTCTTTGTGCAGTGCCACCGTCATGTAGTGACTTACTGAATTGGTTGCCATACCTTTGACGTGAACAATTTAATTGTCTGAAGACAAATGTTATTTCATCTGGTTATAATTGTTATTTGCATGTATGCATAAAGTAGGCTTCAGAAAACACGAAACACGGTTCCAGAAATAAGATTGCGCCCAATACTCAGTTTCCCCCTTTGGGGTGGACTATATTGGAGAAATTCAGCATAGAGTAATCCATCAGGACAGTACTAGTCTGGCTGTTTGTGAGTGGTAGTCATTTAGAATCCTTTGCAAATTAATACATAAGTAATTTTCAAGCCTGTTTGTGTTCCAGTGAAAGGACACCAGAGCCTGGCTTGTAAATGGGATTGCATGTCTGTGAGTTGACTGATTGCAGGCAAACTATGAAGCTGGTAGTCTAAGAGAAAAATGAAAAGAATGGAAAACAAGAGAAAGTGAAGAGTTGCTGGAAATTACTCTTGCTTTCCTATAAAATCAGTTACTTAACTGATTTTTGGGTTTATCTTCTATGATCAGTATCTGAATAAGAACCCAGTTACAACTTTTTTTTTCTTCTAAACCCTTTTGTTTAACCTACTTACTACTAAGGGGATTTTTTTCTTTGGTGGGTTTTTTTTTTTTTATTCTACACTTTTAAATCAAGTTCTTCACACTGATATACCAGTATTCTTTTGAGGCCTTAAAAGTATAGTAATACAAAACTTGTCATTTAAAAGAAGTAAATTGGCATATTATTGAAAAGATATTACTGAGTTTTCAGGTTTTTACCCAAAAGGATTCATAGGGGACCGCTGTGGAGGTTTCAGCTGAGTCCATTTCAGTTTGAATGTTCCAGTTGTCCACAAACATAACAAAAAACAAACAAAAAACCCCAACCAAACAAAAAAATTGCCCAAGTTTTTGCTTACAAGTCTCTATCTCCCTTTAAGGTTTTTAAATGACTTCCTTTCTCGGTGTTGCACACTTGACCGTATGTGGCAGTCACTTGAAACAGAAGCCGCTGTACTCCTTGCAAGGATAATTTGAGGATTATATGCTTCCTTATGTGTTTGAACATGTGAACTCTTAAAAGGATCTCTCTCTCACTTTCTGTAGCTCTTGTCTGACTTTACAGTCTGGACTATGATTTTTTTGGTGTAATGATTTTTATGCTGTCTTTATTTGACCAAAGTTTGAATGCTGTGGATACCTAATGTGTTTCTGCCGTAGAGCCTGTCCCAGGTTATTAGGTTCTGTAATTCAAAATTTCCTGTAGAAACATACAATGAAAACTTGGTGGTGTTAAGGTTAGACTTGTTTGCTTTTCTTCATATAACAGTAGTGAATGCAGATTAATGAAGTACATAAAGCATTGTAGTAGTTGCGGGATCTATTGTTTAAATGACTTCAGGTTTAATTATAGGATTTTTTACACTTCTGTACTTCTGTCTAGAGTATTCTCAAACTTGCTTCTGAGAGACAGCATTAACTTGTGTGTAAGTATATGTAGGTATATTTATACAAAAATATACATGGTATGTATACCTACACACACAAAGCAGAACACCATTTTTAGGGGAAGATACTTTAATTTTGTGTGTGCTAAAAGAATACCACGTAGACCAATGGACATTTTTTAATAGGTTCTACGGGAGGGACCTTTTTTTAGCTGTGTACTTTCCAAATATTGTATTTCAGTAATAGCTTGGATGCATGTTTCACTTTACAAACACAGTGCTTGATTTTTATCTGTGTAACTTCTAGTTGCTTCTGTTGTTTTTTCTAACACACAGGAACTGTAACAGACTCAGGTAATGATCTACTTTGTGTTTTCAGGTCAGTAGATACGGAAGCAAATTCAGTGGACAGCTATTCGCCATTTGGAAGCTTGAAAAAGCTTTTGCTTGAGGTGCTCAGATGTCTTTTGAGGGGCTTTTGTGGAGACAGCAAAGTGAGATCTGAAACCCAAATCGATGGCGTCTGTTCTGCTCCACTGGGGGAGTAGAAGAGCCTTGGTGGCTGCAGAGGTGGCCTGGGGCATGGGGGAAGGAGTGATGGCGATGCAGGGATCAGGAACACCTCATGTGGGCATCTGGTGGTGATCTCCCTGCTCCTGATTCTCCTCTCTAGCACGGAAGCAGTGCCTTTACAGCAGGAGCAGTGGTTGGGAGGAGCATGCTCAGGGAATAGGTGTGTGTTTATATGAAATGCTCTCTAGATGGTTAATACAGGGGTTGCTGGGAATAAAGCCTACTAATTGTAGGTAAAATTTAACTTTCACTCTAAAAAGGTGCTTTTATTTCTCCCTTAAACACATGACTCCGTGATCAGCCAGCCTTTGGAGGAGCGGTACTCTGTGGAGGTTTGGGAGCTGGATGACTTTCATGAGGATGGCCGAACAGCGCCTTGCAATTCTTTGGCAGATCATGAGTTTAGGGAGAAGCAGCTGCAGTGATAGAGCAACGGAATAAAATGGTGTTGGGAAAAATATTTTAAACCATAGGAAAATGATGGGTTAATGTTTTTTAATAATCCTATTATCAAATCAGTGACATAGTCCAACACCTGTCATAAAAATAATTAACTTTGAGTTGCACTCCAAACTACTTAGAAGCAACTGGAAGTTTAGAGGTAGATTAAACACCCTCTTTCCCCTTCTTCAAAACTGAAGTCTCTTGCTTAACTCTGATGTTTGTGGGATGTCATGAGACATGTGGTGGTGACTGCTGGCACTAGCACGCCAAGTGCGGCCAGCAGGAACGTAGCCGGTGGTGCAGCACAGAGACCACAGGCTGAGCTCTGGCTTTGTATTGTTCGGTACCAAAGTTGTGCCGGAAACAAACTTGTGGTCAGGCTGGAGGAGGAGAGCGACGTACGAGCCTTTCTGCTGTGAAACTATGAGCAAGGATGCAAACCTCAGGAAAGTGCATCTGTGGTACTTACCGTAATGTACGGCAATTACGTTGAACTGGTTTCTGACTATTAATAGGTCAGAGTCTCGCGGTATCAGAAGTTAGTCATTGATTAACTCGGGCGCTTTGCGGGTAAGTAACTTTTGCAAGAGTCCACACACCAGAGAGTGGTTGGTCTGTTTCTGGAACCATGACCCAGGGATGCAATGTGACAACAGCTAGAAACTGAAGAAGAAAAACAGAAGAGAAACATCTCTCTTAAAAAAGATGATGCGGGGTGTGTAAGTGAAACTCTTTTGTAGTTGCTAAAAATTTACTTTATTGAGAGATAGTATGGGGGAGCTAGCTTTTGCTTTTGTGTTTTGGCACTGGTTTAGAGTTGCTTCCTAGAGAGCAGGCAGTGCTCTCAAAAATAAACTATTGCTGTTAACAATCTCATTCCGGGAATAGAATACAGTATAGCATGCACTAAGACTTGTCAGCATCTTTTTTTCCAGTCCTATAAGTTAGCTTCCAGGAAAGGGATTCTGGATTTAATTAACTGAGTGACACTGGTACCAAAATGGAACATGAGTCTTGAAGTGGGAATGATCATGTGCGGTGCCTTTTCTCTCTCTCTCTCCTTCTCTGTCTCAGTTAAAAGGAGTTTTAAAGGGTTTGCTTCAGCAACAGTTACTTGTACACTTGAATGTTGTGATAGCCTTGTTGTGATTAATGGTTACAAAATTGATGTGAAAAAAGAGGACAATTCTAGCTTGAGATATTCTCGTGTTTACATGGAGACTAACGACTGGGAGATCATAATGGAGGAAAACGTGCTGAAATGTACAGGTAGGGGATTACAGTCCCCTGCGTTCCTACGTCTGTCTCAATGTGATAGCTTTTGTTATGCTTCATTTAACATCCTGCTATGTCATGAACATTTTACCACTGACTGCAAGCGAGTATGGTTATTGAGTGTGACTTCATGGTCTTCTACGCAGGGAGGCCAGCTGATTCGGTGTGCTCTGAGCAGACCGACGGTTTACGACCGTGGTTAGCAGGGCTCGAAACCCGAGCGAGCAGATTCTGCCGAGTGCCGCAGCGCACAAGCTCAACCTCGGCACGCTCCTCTAGTGACCGCACACCCTTCGCGTGTGGCAGAGCGAGCTTGTGTGTGCCTGGAGAAAGGCACGCTGCAAGAGTGCAGAAACCGATGGCGGTAATTCACCGTGATTACTACTACATCTTAAAATCGATGCGGCCTTGCATAAGTTCATGTATTTTAGTGTGAGCTACTTCAGCAGAGAATAAATTTAAGAATAAAGCACTATTAAATCTCAGCGGATCAGTGCAGGTGATGGTTGTATATATGGCAACAGATGGCACTCCGTTTCCTTAGAGCAAAGATTCTCTTCCAAGGGTTAGGGAGCAAGGGAAAAAGGCAGAAACACAGGCTTGCTTGCATGTAGATCAGCGGCAAATTTTGTAGATAACATAAATTGGGAAGGTGGAGGGAGAAGAAAGAAAAGTTACAGGAAATCTATCTTTCATCCTACGTGGAGCTGACGATTTTCACAAATTCAGTTAACACAAAACTAGCACTTCCTCTAAGTGTAACAACAATAAAACTGATAAGCTAGTAAAATACCAAACACTATTCTTCAAGTAACCTTTCAGTTGATAAAAACTTCCTCAGGAAGATGAACCTTTTAACTTTCCTTCAATTAGAATGATGAAAGTAATCCTGGGAAGAAAAGGATAAAGTTAATAATAGGTAACTACATAAAGCCAAGTATTTCTAAAGATTAAATTGAATTTTTCTCCTCTGAGGAATTCATTTTATGAAATTAGACATTATTTTGTATGTATAATAACTTAATTGGCTGATAAATGAATGTTCCCCCTTGGGATTTGATCTGTGTTATAATTCAAGTAACAATTTGTGACACAAATAGATGAAGCTTTGATATATAAAACATTTTTCATTGTTCTCATTTATTTTTCTGGTTTCAGAGGAGCTGCTTGTTTTCAGGTTTTATGGCGATTCCAGATTTTTCCCCAGTAAAAATTAACAAGGGTTACTGTCAGTAACGTCTGCGTTTGTTGCGCTGAGTTTCCTAGTTGGCTAAATTTTGGTAAATGCAGTGGAATAAAGGTCCATGTTTTTAAAATCTATTGCTGTAAAATGCAGTTACATCTATAAATTCTATTAATTGCACCTTATCCTACAGTTTTGAGTATTTTAAAATATCCCTGGTGATATGTTGCATTTACCACCATATACTATATTTTATTGTTTTCTTTGGGGGGTGTGTGAGAGAGTGGGATTATGGAGGCTTGGCAAAAGCGAGACTTTTCTAGAATTCGAGAACTGATTCCTGCATTCCCAAATTTGTAATTGTAAATTGACACTTTTTAACAAGGGCTGATGGTGAAATATGACGTCTTTTCTCTGGAATATTATGAATCATAAATAATTTGGTGCCCCAAAATCAATCTCTGTCAACATCAGTGTTAAGATCATTAGCATCTGTGATCCTGCAGTCTGAAGTCTCAGCATGTTCCCAGCAGATAACAGAGTAATTATTAAATCTCTTCAAGTAAGACTCGGTTGTGGGTAAAGTCACTACTTTGTAAGGAAAACCAGCGTGATCCCACATAAACTAAATCTAGGAAAAACTCTAATAGATGGTCTGAGTTGAAAGGAAAAAAAGGAATCAAGCCTGATGCTTCATCTGAACAAGCAGATGTTGAATTATCTTATGTGGTTACCTGAATCCAAGATAGACACTGATTAGTGTGCTGTAGTTGTGTTATTTTACTAGCCTGAGCTGATTTGAGCGAGGCGTTTCTTCTTAATCAACTGCTTTTATTTGCTTTTTTGTAATCCAAAAGTCTCTGTACAAAATCTTGACTGGTACGTTGTCTTCATTTTCCTAGTGGCTACCTTCAGTCATGAGGATTAATAAATCAAGATCTGTTGACTTACCTGCATTTTTAGAATGATGTAGAGCTGCAAAACTGTCCTAAGATGCAGCTACAAGGACCTTTTAATTTGATCAGAATGGTCCTTTGTCCTATGGTTGGAACCCCAGTTTTGGAGGAGGGAGCAAAGTCATGAAAAAGGTAGAAATAGAAGGGGAAAGAATGAAAGCAGGTTTGCTTATTCTCAATTTAAAATGAGCTACAGATGCAAAGTACTCCCATGCTGGTAAAAAATAAAGAACATTGTCCTAAGGATTTGAGACCCATCTTCAACAGATCCTTGGCTTGCTGTACTGATTATGGCATTCAATCTCTTAAGCAGATCATCGGTTTTCTAAGCTTGACCTCTTAACTGCTTAACTGATATAATCAGTACTAAATGTAAATGTGCCCCTCTCAAAAGTTTTTGCATGTGGTTTTCATTTATGGCTTTTTATATATGGGAGTTCATCGGAGTATTTTGTTGGCTTCCTGGAGAAGTTCAGATGAATTGGAGAAGCATACATTTCCATGGCTATGCTAGTTTGTCCTCGCCATAGTCTGTTCATATAGACATTCATAGCTCTACATTGACTTTTTTCTATATTGAAAGAGTAACGAAATAGGAATTGTTATTCTTTACAATTACTGCTGTCATCTTTAGAAGTAGGTACCATACTGCCTATCTTGTAGTTGTACCTAATTTTAATATACTATATATTTTGTGTTGGCAATTCTGCTACTTAAATATTTAACTTTCTACAGGTTTTCCAGTTCATAATATCACCTGGTTATTGGTAACTGGTCACGTAAATCAACTGTGATTCACTCTGATGCTGTCATGTTTTGCAAGTAATGAATATGAGAAAATGTTTAAGCACAGATTGCAGTTATTGTTCCTTTTGCATTAAATCCAATGACCTGTGTACTCAGGACGTATCCTTTTGGAATTTTTAATGTTATTACAATGTAATGTTCTCACTTTATTATGGTTGGAGCTAATCAAACCTTTTAGATCAGACTGTTAGGTCTCAAATTAGATACTGGGATAGGAAGGGCTAAGGAAACAACAACAGACGAGTAGTTATGGTCTCCAAAAAGCTTAAGTGATTTATTTCATATAAAAATAGACACAGGCAAAGGTGGAATTCAGTTCTTTAGAGTATGATATCAACTGTTACCTTAATCATTTATTGCCTGTATTCCAGCTGTTACAGCAGATGAAGTAGGACAGTAGCAAAAACCCGCAGAACATGAAACAGCTGGTCCCCAGAGTGAGACATCCTTAATGCTGAGTCAGGGACAGAGAAAGCATTTCATTTGGGGAATGCACTGCGTGGTGGTGTAACTAACGGCTGTACCATACATACAATGGGTCAAGAATAAATTCCACAGAGCACTTTTTTTTTTATATGTATGATTATATAACTATATGTCTTTTTTTAGCGTGGTTGTCCCTGAAATTTTTAAAGATAATAAAATAATAATTGTGTGTATGACAACACCTGGTAGCATTTGGATGCTTATACGGTTAACACCGGGCTTGGGAATTTTTTAGAGCTATTCTGTGAACTTCTGCCCCAGAGTTAATGAGAAACTTGCAGGTTATCTGTTTCTGTAAGGACCAGCACTTGAGGGGGAGGAGATGTATACTTTGCTTTTGGAGATACGGATGGTGGAAGAGGAATGGCGAGGGACCGATACCTTGGGTTTTGTTGCAGGCTGGGAAGAGGAGTGTGTGGTAGTGGTCACTTGTACTTCTGCCTGTTTTGTGTTCCACCCTCAGCTGGACTCTTCCTTCACTATCCCTTTTAGTCTGTCCTCCTCCTGCTCTTAAGTCCTTACCAGTTTGCGTTCTGTTTTCCTTCCATTCTCCCTATAAAAGCAAGTCTATGTAGCCCTTTAGAAAGGGCTGTGCAGTGTTCCCATTTCAGAGGCCTTATTGCATAAATGCTGTTTGCTCTGGCACTGTTGAGAAGCATAGACAGAACATGAGGTTATGTGATGGCACACGGCGTTTGCATTTTTCCTTCCTTGATCTGATCTGCACACAGTTGTTTCACCGGTTTGAATGGGTTTTAGACCGGAGAGTGTTTGAAATTCGTAAAAGGTTACAGCTGAAAATTCAGTAGTTTTGCAACGGCTGCGTGGATAGACTGCCTTTCTAAAGTTATTCTAATTATACAGGTAGAAGAAACTATTGTTTAGGAAGTATCATTGTAGCAGAATTACAAGGAAAGTAGCTACTCTTATGTAAATAGCTGTGCAAATACAATAATACTAGATTGCTTGCACCGTTCTTATGTGTGATGCAGTCAGCTTGCTTTTTAAGTATTCCTTATGTGTTCAGCTTTATATAAATAGCAGCTATTTCAAAGAGGTGCTGTCTATGGCGAGTGAAGTTAAAACATGCCGCCTTTGGAGGCAGAAAGTGCCCTGGCTTGATATTTAATTAGTGGGGAGCAAAGTACTCCACGGTTTTGAGAAGAGACTGTAGAAAGTACTAGTTCCGTGGAAGCATTGTAAAGCCTTGATGCGTAGACAATACTGTATTGTCAACGCGGTGCTGGTTCAGCAGCGTCTCTGCGCACACGTTTGGCAAATATGTAAAGGCCACATTTTGTGTAATAGGTTCAGCCTTTGAAAATTATTAACTACTCTGTGTTAAAGGATGTACACAGCAATGCAAGATTTTTATCTTGACAGTCGCATGCTTTTGTCTTCTACCAGCAAGGATGTTCTTGAGGCTTTTTTTTTTTTTTTTTTTAAGCTCCTCAAAGGGTAGTATACTAACTGCTTTGTAATCACTTTGGTACTGATGAGGTATGGGAAAGCATTTAGTTTCTATGGCTTTGTAAAGCTGGATTATACAGGAACTGTGGCAGACGATATTTTGTTAGCCAGGGAAATTAAATGGAACTTTTCATATCAAGTTATTTACAAGTAAGTGATTCTATTTAGCTTTGGTCTTTATATATATTGTGAAATCTGGGCAGAGGCAGTACATGCTTTGTGCAGATTATCCAGCTAATCGGCAAATGAGGCTGTGCAAAACGCAGACTAGAGGTTATTGACAGCCATTCTCTCTATTATCATTTTGTAATCTTTTTGCTACTTAGCTTCCTTCCTTTTTTTGTTAGCGTATCATAGTTATTTACATTAATGGAAAAATTGAATAGGCATTGTTAATACCTAATTGCAACCAAGGATGTATGACTTTTAAATGGTAAATTCTTTAAAGCGTTTATAAACAAAATTCGGAGTCCTGATCTGGCTCCTCTATAGTTTCTACAGGAAATGTGTGCTGTATGCGTACTTCAGCTGAGGAAATTAGCTCCCTACTCATGCTTTGTAAAACTGACTGCTAACCCAACTAAAAAGTATCGCTAATCAGTTCATAAAGAAAAAATTGTATTTAGGTGTGGAATCCAAACGTACAAGTATTTTTTTCAGAAGGCAAACCAACAATATCTAGAAAACTCTTTGTCACCGTGTAACGCAACTCTGCTTTTTCGAAATAATGATCGGCAAGATTTAAAAGCATGTTTGTTGGAAATATTAATTCTGTGTAATAATTACTTTGATAGTTGCAATCATGAAAAAAGTTATATATGAAATGATTAATGCTTTTATCTCCCTTTTTCTCTGTTCCAGGCTTAAAAGAAGCGTAAGCGATTGGATTACAACTCTGACATTTTGGAGCGCAAGTGATGTTAAAACAATTTGAATGTATTAGAGCATGGCTGCTTCTTAAAATGCAAAAGTTAAAGGAAATCTTTGCTTATCAAAACCTACTGAATATCTGAATTTTCTAGACATCCTGCATTTAACTGTGTCCTTAAATGTCCATGATTAAGATCTCATGCAACCGTTGTATATTTTGGAGGCTATTCTCCAAAAGAGAACTGTCCATTTAAAAAGCAGAAATGACTGTGCTTTCTCTTGGAACTTACTAAGCTTGAACATACTGAAAGATCATGACCAGCTTGAAGCGGTCCCAGACCGAAAGGGCTGTTGCCACCGGGGTATCAGTTGGAACAGATGGCACCTCAAAAGTCCACTCGGATGACTTTTATATGAGGCGCTTTAGGTCACAGAATGGCAGCTTAGGATCTGCAGTCATGGCGCCAGTTGGACCTCCTCGCAATGAAAGTTCCCATCACATTACCTCTACTCCTGGAGTCCCTAAAATGGGGGTCAGGGCAAGGATTGCTGATTGGCCCCCAAGGAAGGAGAACATCAAGGAAGCAAGCAGATCTAGTCAAGATATTGAAACATCAAGTTGCCTTGACAGCATGTCTTCTAAAAGCAGTCCTGGGAGTCAGGGAAGCTCTGTTAACCTGAATGCTAGTGATTCTGTCATGTTAAAGAGCATCCAGAGCACACTTAAAAACAAGACCAGACCATCCGAGAATCTAGACTCCAGGTTTCTTACACCTGATGGCTATCCCAGTTCCCCAAGGAAAGCTCTTCGCAGAATAAGACAACGCAGCAACAGTGACATTACCATAAGTGAGCTTGATGTGGATAGTTTTGACGAATGTATTTCACCTACTTTTAAATCTGGACCATCTCTGCACAGGGAGTATGGCAGCACATCTTCCATAGATAAGCAGGGAACTTCAGGGGAAAGTTTTTTTGACTTATTGAAGGGCTATAAAGATGAAAAATCTGATCAGAGAAGCCCAGCCACAACTAAGCTCAGTGAACTTCTGATTGCCAGTGGAAGCAAGGGTTCAGGATTCTCTCTAGATGTGATAGATGGACCTATTACTCAAAGGGAAAACCTGAGACTCTTTAAGGAACGGGAGAAGCCACTCAAGAGACGCTCAAAATCAGAGACAGGAGATTCATCCATTTTTCGTAAGCTGCGCAATGCCAAAGGTGAAGGGGAGCTTGGGAAGTCTTCAGATCTTGAAGATAACAGGTCAGAAGATAGTGTCAAGCCTTGGACTTGTCCGAAATGTTTTGCTCATTATGATGTACAGAGTATTTTATTTGATTTAAATGAAGCAGCAATCAACAGGCATAATGTTATTAAAAGAAGGAACACAACCACAGGTGCATCGGCTGCTGCTGTAGCATCGCTTGTCTCTGGACCCTTGTCCCACTCTGCAAGTTTCAATTCTCCAATGGGCAGCACTGAAGACCTGAATTCAAAAGGAAGTCTCAATATGGACCAGGGGGATGATAAAAGCAATGAACTTGTGATGAGTTGTCCTTATTTTCGTAACGAGATTGGTGGGGAAGGGGAGAGGAAGATCAGCCTTTCCAAATCCAATTCAGGTTCCTTCAGTGGATGTGAAAGTGCCTCGTTTGAGTCGACTCTGAGTTCTCATTGCACGAATGCCGGAGTAGCGGTTCTGGAAGTTCCCAAGGAGAATCTAATTTTACATCTAGACAGAGTGAAAAGATACATTGTTGAACATGTAGACCTTGGTGCATATTATTATCGAAAATTCTTCTATCAGAAAGGTAGGTAAATTTTACTTCTCCTTGTGTTTTATTAATGATTTTTTTGGTTTACCCATACAAAATTCAGTTGATGTACAGTAGTATTTGCAAGAATTTTTTTTTTAATCATAAGTGCTTAAACATGGTATGTTTTACTGATCAGTACATGCTATGTCTAATAGTCTTTCATGGTGTTGGAATAAAAAAACGTTGATGATTTTAGTACTGACATACGTAAGTTAGTGATGGCTCCAAGTTATAAATGTCTTGAAACACAGCTTTGGTATCCATGGGAGTGGGCAGGGGTTGGCACATGAAAGATTAAAAAAAGAAGATAAAATCCTCAAATATGAGAACTTTCTTCCATCCACATCAAGACTTGATGTACTGAGGTTTTAATAGAATGTGCATCTTGGAAAGTTAGCATTTACAGTAATCTTTGGACATTTTAATATCTTAATCATCCATTTCAAAATGTGGAGGCTTTTATTTTAAGTCAATAATATCATATAAATGAGGAAGACTGATTTTTATTGGATTCTTTTTAGTTATCATTCTAGAAAGAAAATTCTGGTTTGTCAGGTTCTGCAGAAAGAAACTATCACTGTATATACATAACTATACATATATATACACACACACACATATATATTGCAATGACAGCAATGTATCTGAAAAAACAGTACAGCAGCTCTTTTGCAGATTCAAGCAATAGGGATGCCCAGTTAAAATAAGTGGATGGTTAGTTCAAAAGAACTTCAACTTGTTAACTGTGTGTTACAGCTAATAATCTCATCTCCTGTTTTTCTCTTGCCTCGAAATATGTCCATCTCCTGCCTCTTCTTCCCTGCATTGTCCCTTGGTTGGGTGGCTCTTGTCATGCTTTCCACAGTCTCCTCATTCTGCAGTGTTTCTAGGGCTGAGAAGTAGCCCTTGGTGCATGGATTTTGAGCGCTGATCCACATCCTGTGGAGAAAAAGGAGTGAGGAAAAATACGGGTTTCCTGAGAACAGTAAGCCAGATGCGCAGTACAGGATGAGGTTTGTTTGAAGGGGAGACCCTGAGATTAGAGACCTTTGCCTGCAATTACTTTCCTATCTGTCTCCCTCAGGAACAATTTGATTTCCTTATCACTCTGGTGAGTTTTGCAATCAGCAACTAAAGGTGCAGTTTCATGTTACAGCTGACAAGATTTAACAGCATTTCAACACTAAGAGGGGAAGACTTTATTCCTTCCCCTTCCTTGTACCAGTTCTCTTGTTTTCTGAAAACTTGATAAGCCAGTTCAGTTTACTAATCAAGCAGAAATCTTGCCGTCGCAATAAATTTGCTTTTTATTGCTTGGTTATTTCTCCCCAGTTTTAGTGAGTCAAATCAGCTTTCCTCACAGTCAGAGCAGTACCAAAGCCTAGTGCCAGGTAAGCAAGAAGAAAGAACAGCCGAAGAGGAAGGAGGTGAGAGTGGGATTTCAGCCCTTAGGCAGCAGCCATTTATTAGTTTGGCTTATCCTTACGGGAAGCCACACCTTCCTGCTAATATAAGGCCCGTCACCATTCTATCTCCATTTCTTTCTAGTCCTAATTAAGATGAATTAGATAAAATTGACATAACCTGTTCCTAAGGGTATTGGTGAGGAGTAACCAGATATAAAAGTCTCAGTATGTGTATGGAGTGGGGTTGGAGGGAGAGAAGCTGCTGGGTTTTTTTTTTGTTGGTTTTTTTTTTCTTCCCTTAAATCCTAAAACTAGATTTTAAATTTACTGTGCTTGTGTTCAGTCCAGCAGGCACAAGCCCGGGGCGTTGTTCATACCAGAGATAGTTTTGTCTGCCAGAAGTGTAGTTAGAAGACTCATCAGATGTGCCCAAACCTCGCAGTTCTGCAAATACCAAACACATTTTGTTGACCACCCAGCGTATTGTCTTTCCCCAGGCAAACTTTAGACTAATCTGAAAGAGATGGGATAGTGATAAAGCAGCATTAAAAACCCCAAAGAAGTCAGTTGTAACTGAAAGCTTTTATAACATGAAGCAAGCAAAGATGCAGAAACTTCTGTGTTTGAAGAGGAGGTCAGATCTTTATGATGGTGTAAATGGAATAGACAGTGACAAAAGACAGTTTCAGTGGGATCAGCTAGTCAAGTCAGCAGGTCTTGGGTGATTTTATAGTCTTAAAAGTATGAAGCAAAGAATTCTGATTCAGCAACAATAACTTATAAAGATCTCAAACGAGGAAAATTTCACAGAATTGGAGAACTACTGAAGTAATCCTAGAGCTTGCAAAGAATAAAAAGTGATGACCCAGAGAATTGTAATCCTTTAGTTTGTTTTCATTCCAACCTGAAATAACAAAGCAGGTAGTTTGGGACTCTTATCAACAAAGAACCGCCAGTTAAAAATCATTAATGATGCCAGTCAGCATGATTTAATGAAGAGTAAGTCTAGTCACAAAAAGCCCACACACCGTTAATCTTTTGTCTTAGAAAAGAAAAAGAATGAAAGCCATTGCTTTTATATAGTCCATTTTAATTTCTCCAGGGTAATTTGGTGAGATGTTGATGGTGACTTGACTGAAATATTTAATTATATGGACATAATAGCTCATTCTTTACATGTATTGTTACTTGGATGATAGATGCATCTCAAATTTTAGCAGTGTACGGGCTAGGTATCAGTGAGCTGCAGTACTACTAATGTGATCCAAATTAATTAAAATATCTTAATTTAGTTAGTGTAAAATATTTGCATGTGACATTTATGGATGAGTCTTGTGTAACTTCATGGATGAACTCAAATGGCTGAGCATTTGTATGTAATGACCCTTTACAGAGCTGTGGTAAAAACTACTGATAAACAATGTTCTGGCCTGGTGTCCAGACTTAAATGTGAAAATACTGGTGGAGACAGTTTAGTGGAGGTTAGAAAGATGGTACAGATATTGGGAAAAGAATTTTATAATGGTAGTTTACCAGGTTGGATTCAGCTCTTTGGTAGCTGGTAGAGTAAGGCTGGCTTCATCTCAGTATCGGCATGCTTTCTCACTTGTGCCATAACGTATATGTGCTTTCAGCTCTTGCTGCTTGGTTTTGTCCAAGGGCAACTTTATTATCTGGACCCTCTGGAGTAAAATCAGAATACTGGCTGAAATACACAAATGAGATCATTAATAACAACAAAAAAAAAAATGTTTCAAAGTGTGCTGGTACTGGGCAAAATTCCAAAAGACTGTGATTGTTGAAATGAATATATTTCTAAACATGGTGCTTTTAGAATTAATCAGAAGGAAGACAAGTTGGACTTGTTTGGTTTTTTGTCTTTTCTACAGAGTGGCACTAAATGTTAAGGGTGGAGGGAGGAAGGGAAGATTTCAACAAACTACCTGTCAGTTGTTTTGGGACTACTTTCTGGACTATTTTTTTCCTTGCAGAGCATTATAATGTTTTCGTTTGTCCTATGATTGAATATAAACCCTTGCAACTAATATTCTAAGAAGATATGTGTTAAGACAGCTGACGAACATCAGTTTTGATAAAAAGTGTGTTTTTTGACAGAAAGGAGGAACAAGTTGTTCAGGCCTTCTTACTGAAATGTAGGAAAAGATGCCTTTTTTGTGAGAAAGTGAGATTCTTACTTAAACACATAACTTTCTGGACACCCACACCCCCCCCCCGATTAATTTCATACTATTGACTGCAATGCTTCATTTTATTANAAAGAACCAAGAGCATCCCTTTATCTTTGGTCCCCATCAGGCAGTGGTCACTAACATTGTTACCATTTATGACAAACTTGAGCTACTGGCTTAGAATGAAAGACTTAACTGAGAAGTAAATAGTTTCCTGAACTGGTTTTGTAATGAATGAGGTGTTGGTCAGCTTTCCTTTAACAGTAGAAACCCCCCCCCCCCCCCCCCCCTCCCCCACCCNTTCAACAAACTACCTGTCAGTTGTTTTGGGACTACTTTCTGGACTATTTTTTTCCTTGCAGAGCATTATAATGTTTTCGTTTGTCCTATGATTGAATATAAACCCTTGCAACTAATATTCTAAGAAGATATGTGTTAAGACAGCTGACGAACATCAGTTTTGATAAAAAGTGTGTTTTTTGACAGAAAGGAGGAACAAGTTGTTCAGGCCTTCTTACTGAAATGTAGGAAAAGATGCCTTTTTTGTGAGAAAGTGAGATTCTTACTTAAACACATAACTTTCTGGACACCCACACCCCCCCCCCGATTAATTTCATACTATTGACTGCAATGCTTCATTTTATTAAAAAACCCCACAAAACAACCACCCACAAAAAAGAGAGAAGCAAAGCAAAGCCCTTGAAGTCACTGCTGCTGGACATAAAATTACAGTTTCCAGAGAAGGGAAGAGTCATCCTAGGTCGACCCAAGACTTCTAGTCCTATCTTCTGGCAAAGGCTAGCAGCAGATACTGAAGGAACAGTAAGAGGGTAACAGGTTAATTATTAGCAATAAAGTATTTTTCCAGGAGAGCCATGCTTATTGGCCTATCTATAGCTTGATATTAAANCCCCCCCCTTGCTCTAATGCCTTAAATTGCTGCATATTCTATCCCCCAGTCGGTACCTTTCTGGTATGTGGCTAGACTTAACAGCAAACTTAGAGTTAACAGTCCGGTCATGAGCAGCGGTCTGAAGACATTATAGGACTGAGCTCAAAAAACGCTGCCCTCTTGTTTCCAGAGAAATGCTGGGCAGAGTTTTCCAGCGCTGTAAATGCTGTGGCAGCATTTGAAGGAAATGCTTGCTGCGGAGTTGCATTCTGATGTGAAATGTTTGGGATTTTTATGTCTAGTCTGATTACACAAAATACATCAATTGAACGTGATATCTAAAGGTAAATAGAATAAAAGCACAAAAGAACCTCCTCGCTCAAAATCAAGTGTATTTACTTGGATTTCTTCTGCAAGGGAAACTTGTAAATATCTGCCAGGAAAATGAGTATTTTCACTTAGGTTCTTTCACTGGAAGTGTCCTTTGAATTATATGATTAGTATTTAACTGTTTTGAAAAGTCTGTATAATCTATTTTAAAGACCAGGTACAAGCAATTAATTATTTCCTTTTGGTGCGCATTTATAAATTAATTTGTGGCTGTTGCTAGATGTCTCCTGAATGTCTTTTAATTAAATAATTTTTCAACGGTAGTGTAAATGAAGTAATGTCAAGCTTGAAAAGGTTGCTTTCAGTGAAGTTCTGTGTGGGGTGGAGGAAAAAGCTGTCTTCTGTGCTATTCACGTTCAGCATAAAATTCTTGAATTATAGTTGTGATGTAGCCTGCCTTTTTACAATAAAACTCCCAGACTGGATAGTAAGCTTTGTGCACTTAAATTCTCCAACTGCTTTTCCTGCTACAGGAAAGAGATAATGGTTGGACGTGAAGAAAATCAGGTAGACATGCGAGAAACTGTACCACAGGGAAAAGTAGTCAGATACGGTACTGGGGTATATACTGTAGCTTGCAGAATGACTACAGAGGTGGGGTAGAGGAAAGAGAATAAAGAGGAAGATAAAGAGTGAATGACCCTGTAGTAAATGTGAATGGAGGAGAGGACAATGTGAATGAAGAGAGAACTGAGAAGGTGGGTAGGAGAGCAAGAAAGACGACTGTCCCATGTAGAGTGAAGGGAGAGAGGAAAAAAGACATTTCTTATTAGTAAAGAAGTGTAAAATTCCATATTGTATTGTGTGCATTTTCCTAAATTAATAGGCGATAGAGAAAAGGTTAATCAAATGATACAGTGTTCATGCAGCTTCAAGCATTCCTCTTACCAATCTTCTGAAATGTATTGTCTCTTCAAGGTGTAATTTCTCCTGAGAAAACTCTCCATCTGAATTGCAGGCTAGACTGATAACAAGATGTATAAATTTTATCATCTGTACAGTTATCAATACAGAAAACTCTAGCATAATTTTTGGACCCTTCTAGCACATATTAACAACATATCTTTTTTCTGTAAAATTTTCAATTATATAAGCAAAAGTATGTCAATGTTTTTAAGTCACTAAGCAGTTTAGAGTGGAGATGTCCAAGCTATCTTGCATTCTGGAAGCTGAATAATATGCTGATAACAAATTGGTCTCATGTTCTCAGTGGTTGTGCTGCTTCTGCATTGACCATCTCTGCTGTAAACTGCTTGGTGAGCTATAAACATCCTGAAAAAAGCAAGTTAATGGATGAAGAAAAACTAGGGTGCTAATAAGATGTTTGGGGGTTTTAAAGAACAGATAATCTCTAGCATTTATAGGGCTCATATCAGTGGAGTAATACAAAGATTTAGTTAGGCTTATATGGATGGTCTAATTTATTCATAATTTCCCACTCATGACTAATCAGTCACCCAAAACTTACGCCAATATTCACAGGATATTCCACAAGATACTAAAAGAATTTTGAATCTTAATTACCTCTATGCGGAGTATTGGCTTTTGAAGACTTGCAGAGGAATTTGGTGGAAAGCAGGCTTTATAATGGTGTAAGCATGTTTCTTTTATGTATTGCATGCTCTGAAATCTTAAATGGAAGACATTGAGGAAAGGGTAATAAAATATCAGATACTGGGGAACAGAATTGAGCCCCCAAGGGCTTAAAGGGGTGGACAGCTGTGTGAAGACAAAGGTGTAATTCTAGGGCACGAGTAAGTTCATAAGGAGAGAGCACCTACGTGAAAAGCATTTAGTCTGTTGGAGGAAAGTATAGCAAGAACAAGTAAGTATAATTTTAAAAAGAAATAGAATAAAAAATGAGGCAGTCAAATTTTGAACACCAGAAGTGATTATTCTTTGGAAAAATGACTGCCATTCACTTTGGAGGGAGTGTATTTCACTATCTATTTTTAGTATCTTTAAAGATGCAGTTCTTGACAGTGATACTAAAATATTGTACATTTTATCTCTATAGTGGAATAGCTCATATTAGACTGCTCTAAAAGTTCTTGTTGTTTTAAAGTTCTGATTGTTTTAAGATTAACAAGTAATCTGTATGCAGTAGTTCAGGCAGTATAGATACGTTTCCTTTCAGGGCAGTTACATCTTCTTTCATTCCACTGAATTCCACATTTCTTCTTTGAATTGTTGATTTTTCAGACAGCTCTAACTTTCTATTTTTGTGCATGTATAACTTCATTCATATATGCAGACATGCAGCATATGGAAAGAGATGACATAGGACTTATTTTTCTTGTGCAAGGCTTGACTTCTATTTTTTTGACAGTTTCTCTTAAATTCTCCTTTCAGTTATTGTATGTTTAAATACAGTTGTCAGTTGAGATGTGTGCAGCTTTGTTTATGTTGCTGCACCTCTGTCATCAGTCAAGATAGTTCGTAACGCTCAGAAGACACAATAGAAGAGCCTTCAACACCAGTCTCTTAAATTGTTCAGCTTTAATTTTTGTAAATACACTTTTCTAATATTTAATTTTTGTTTCTCTCCCTCATCCCGCTGGGAGGGGGGGAGTGAGCGAACGGCTGTGTGGTAGTTTTAGCTGCTGGCCGGGTTAAACCATGACACGTGTATAGTTAAATGAATGTAAAAATGTATCTCAACTCATCTGCTGTTCCGCTAGTGAGCAATTTCCCCAGCCCTGTATTCTCCTCTCTGCCACCTTTCCAACTAGGCTGGTTTTAGACTCAACTCTTAGCACTTTAAATTTACTCTAGGCTTGTTCCACACTTCACTGTTAAATATTTATGCTAGTTGCTTTGTTTCTTGTGCTTTATTCTATTTTTCCATGGTACTATGCTTGGATTTTTTTTTTTACTATAAACAAGTTTTTAAGTTTTTCAGCTTCATCAATTTTTCCACTTTTAACTTGTTTGGCTTTTTTTTTTTTGCTTTTTCCATACAAAAATAAGCTACATCCTTTGCTAAGTACAGTTGTTTACCAGTCCCATTTTAACACAGAGTGGCGAGTTTCCCACTTTGGTGCATTTGGCTTCCTTGGTTTTATTTTTAAGGGTTGGGGGGGAAATGGTTGTTCTTACTCAGTTCAATGTGAGTGAAACAGGTTTTGATATAAGAGCCAATGTAAGAGGTGTATCCTGGTTCAGGCATGTTTAAGCAGAGATGCACTGTTGAGTTTCACTGTTCTTGTATAAATGGAGCTCATTAGAGACCTGAAGCACAAGAATTAGAAATGTAGTAGAAATGCAAGAAGAAAGGTGGACTCTTACTTGTGTGTTCTTTTTTCTTTGTTTATATGCAAGAACACTGGAACTATTTTGGGGCAGATGAGAACCTGGGTCCAGTAGCTGTGAGTATAAGAAGAGAGAAGCCAGAGGAAATCAAAGAAAATGGACCTCAATACAACTACCGGATCATATTCAGAACCAGTGAGGTAAGCAGTTCAGGAATGACAGTAAAAGAAGCTAGAAGTGAGCAGGCAAAGCCAGGTGGTATGTGTGGGGTTGGTGCGCTTTTCAGCATCGGTAATAGATTTTTGTCTCTTCTACGTACGTATATTCCAGGAATCTCCTGACAAAGTTAAGCCATGTGTTTATATTGCACAGAATGCAAGTAAGCGTACTAGTGAGTTATTCCGCAACATCCAATACAGGGGAAACTGTGAAGGGTTTTTCTGGTTAAAGCTTGAGAAATTTGCGGGAGCTATATTAGCCTAGAAGCAAGCAAAGAGGAGGAAAATTACTTCCTCCACTTTTATGTGTGGCAGTGGGTAGACCTGAGAAGCGTACTTCTATACTTTGAAATGCTCTGCTAGAAATACTACTACTAATCTTTTCCAAGTATTAGTTCCCTGTAAAGCTTAAATCTGTTGTATCATTTGAAATATTCTGACTACTATTAGCTATCATAGAGCGACATTTTGCATATCAGTGTCTGTTTTGTGCAACATAAGTTACTTAACGTCCTCAATCTCTATTGAGAATTGGGAAAATAGTACACTTTGCTCCACTGCTATTGCTAACCAACCTTTTCTCAGTGCATAATTCAATATATAAGCTATTTTTGTTTTCTGTGCTTAGCTTATGACATTAAGAGGCTCTGTGCTGGAAGACGCTATCCCTTCAACTGCAAAGCATTGCACAGCCAGGGGACTTCCCCTAAAAGAAGTGCTGGAGTATGTGGTTCCTGAGCTGAATATCCATTGCCTAAGGCTGGCCTTCAACACTCCAAAAGTCACAGAACAGCTTATGAAGCTGGATGAACAAGGGGTAAGTAGAGAGTTACAGAATGAGGCAAATTGTCTTTAACTGTCAGATTATGTCCATGAACTGCAAAATTACCTTTTAGCTTTAAGTGATTAGAGTCAGTCTATTAAAATGCCTCACTTAAACTAAAGCTTGTCATCTCTAGGGAAAGTTATGTTGCATGTCTTTCTTCCATTAGCTGCAGAATATTTGGTATGTATGAAATCATGTTCATTGCTCTTGGTCTCTTTTATAGTACATTAAAATGGACAATTTAAAAAACTTTAGACTAAGTGATTGTTTTTCAAAGAATGTGGGGAGGAGGGAGTTCTCTTCTGGTTTTCTTACTGCTATTATAATGATAAAAGAAATCTCCTAGGTTACTAAATGTTTTGTTGTAATACTGTTGTGGTGCAACCATTACATAGGTGCTGCCTGTCTCTCCCTCTTTCTTTTTTTTTCTTTTTTTCTTTTTTTTTTTCTTTCCTCCCCCTCCCCCTGAAACAAGCTACATGGCAAAATTTTCTAAGCTGCTTCTTCATACAAGTGCTTTTCATTTAGGTGATAGTCCTCTGGTCTCTTAAGATAGAACCAAGGCTCATTAGCTGTATAGCTTAGACTTGGCAAAATGAAAGTCCATGAGTAAAGTACATTTTATGATTAAAAACTTCAATGGTGACATTTAACAGCTCTGAGTACTGAGAATGTCTCCTTTCTCCTGGTGCTTTTTGCTTCTCATGATCAGCCTTTCCTGCACAGAATTAACATCTATGTTGCTATTTCTTCTTGCTGTCAGTCTCACATTGCCATCATGAAATTGAAAAAGATCTAATCATTGTCAGCCTCACAAGGAAGAGAATATAGTATTCTAAACAGGTTTATAAGTGACTCTCATGAAAATGATAGCCTCCTTGTGGCTTCATTATTAAAACAGACAGGATAGAGAATCCCCAAATAAATATCTACCAGAAGCAAAACTTGAGCAATGCACTTCATCCTCTAGTTAGTTAGTTTCAGAACCTCATCTATTTCACTAAACATGATACAAGAGGATGAAGAAATGGGTAGCTGTGGCTACTGCATGAGTATCCAGACTAGCACGAGAGTGGTTATGTGTGGTCAGCCCAAGGTAGGTGCAGCCCAGTATTGTCACTGACCATGACCAACAGTAGATGCCTGGCTAACAATATGAGAACAGGACAAGCATGGAGTGGTACTTTCCTTGCTCCAGATAGCTTGTAGGCTTTTTATAGGGCTCTCTATCCTACCCCTCTGCTTTACCAGTTTGATGAGTTCTAGTTTAGTTAGTCATTTCTCATGTAGTTGTTCTGTAATTCTGATCATGCTTTTACATCTCTGGAGTTTTTCCAGTTGCCCTTGTCCTCTTGCACATCTATTTTAAAACAGTGCAGTCTTGAAAATGGGGGAAAAAATTGGGTTTATTATGCTTTCTTATCTCTTCCCACTCTAATAGTTATTGGTATTTCATTTGCTTTATGGCTACTACTGAAGACTGAAAGTATCTTTTCATGAACACCTAAGATCCTGTTCTTGGATATGTCAGAGCTTGTTGCTGTAGATACAACGTTGGGCATCTTTGACCACGTGGATCACTTCAAGCTTTGTTTGTACTGAGGTTCATCTGCTGTTCTTTTGCCCAGTTTGCCCTGTCATAAGTTCCTTTGGTCTTCAACTCCAATACTGTAGAGTAATAGCTCCGTAATGTGAGCAAACTTGGTTACCCTACTATTTGTCGCCTTTTATCAGATTGCAAAAGTGTGTGTTGAATACAGTATGTCCAAGTTCAGATCCCTGCCTTACTCTACTGATCACTTTCTTCAGCTCCTTTTTGTCTTTTAGCCAGTTACATGTCTAAGTGAGTTCCTTCTTCTGTACCCTGGCTATTCAGGGCTTTTAGGAAGAAGCTTTGTTAAATGTCTCTTGGAAATTCAAGTATACTCTATCAGCTGTATCTCCTGCATGTGCTTACTGGCTCCTGCAGAGAACATGACTGCAATGAGCCAGCAAACATGTGAGGTTAAGGGGAGATGGGTTTACTGTATAGCCTGCTAAAAGGAAGGAAGGAATCTTTAGATGCTTGTGCTGCTCACATGATGAGATCCCAATAGGTTGAAGGCCTGAGTGTTTTCCTTAGGTGGTTAGAGCAGTATTTCAAAATATTCGTATTTTCTGTGTTTATGATTGCTTACCTGAGCCTAAACCTAATCTGCCCTGAGTTTGTCAGGCATTTGCAGACTCAAGGATATCTTTCAGTCTCTTTCCAAAGGTTTTTTTGTTTCAGCAGTAGAGAAAATGGAATTGAATTCAATGTGGCTCCATAAGCGAGCCTTTGGATTCAAAGATCAGTACCTTCCAGATATGCCCATCAAGAACTTGCAGTCTCGATAGTGTTGATAAGAAAATTTTCGCAAAGAAAAGAAATAATCTATTGGAGAGTTTTATTTAAAAAAAAATATAAAAAATTATTTCTAGTAAATACCTAATTTGAAAAGTAATTTAGCATAGTTTGCTTCAGAAATTGGTTATGTCTAAAAAAGTGTGAGATTAAATTATCCTTATTTCACATCCTGAATGTCATTGAGCTCCCACAATATGGTGTATGGTTTTCTGTTACTACTTAAGGGCGAGCGATAGTTAAAATTGTATTATCTACATCAAAGTATTTTCTGTTTTTGTGGTAATGAAACAGTTTGACACTTCTAACAGAAAAAGATAAGCACAGTCTGTACTAATTAGAAGCTGCATTTTTTATCAATTCCAAGCTAACGGCAAAATTTGGATAACAGCTGCTCTCCTAATTAGGTACACAGTATGTTTATCACTTCTTCTTGCTGAGTGTCGCGGTTTCATTACAGCACAAACAGGTGCCTGTTTGATATAGCAAATAGGATGGTTTGTAAATTTCTAGAGTTAAGAGTATAAAGTGACCTTAGCCTGACTTAGCCATTAAATTTCACACAGTAACCCCTTAATTGAGCCAAATTTGCATGCAATTCATCTTGATTAAGATATGCAATCTTTTTTTATATTTGAGTGAGGTTTTCAAGCAGTTGGTTGTTTTCATATTTAACAATTTGCAGTTTTTTATTTGAATTTATCTGCTTTTGGCTTCCAGACTTCTGATATCTTTCTCTGCTACATCTTAAGAGTCATTTTGGTGTGAGATTTTTTCCAGCAAAGGTTTTTGTATGCAGTGATTAAATCATCTGTTGGTCTTGTTTATGATAAACTAAACAGATTGCACTTTTCAAGTCTTTCGCTGCAACATATTTTCTCTGAATTTCCTATCACTTCCTTGGCTGATCTCTGTCTCTTCACTCTTTCAATATCTGCACGTGCTATCCAGTGTCAGAATGGGAATATTCTTCTGGCCCTGATCTTGAACTGATGTTGCATGTCAAGTTGCATGTTCCTTACTTCCTCTTAGATTGCTAGAGTCACAGTAACATCTGCTGTTTGGTACATATGGCCCACACGGCTTGTCACCTAGCTGTTCTTTTATTGGCTTTATTAAAATGCATTCATTTGATTCTGTTTTAAAAAGCAATCCAATCGTTCTGTATGGCTGTGCTAGCTTCCTGGCTAATTACCATCTACTAATCTTTGCCTCAAATGCAGAGTTTGTGGTAATGTAGGTTTACTTCCAAATATGATTTAAAAATTTGAATATCAGGGCAATTACTGATTTATTCCAGTAGAAGTTTATCTTCATGGCAATTCCTCGTTCACAGAAATACTGTGACATGTCAGTTGGTTTTTAATATAATTCCATATTTATAATATAAACTTGCTGACTGGTTAAATCCAAGCTATACTTTCCCCTGTCTTTCACTGAGTGCTAGACAAATACTTGAAGTGCACTTTTCCTACATATATAAATATGTAAATACCTTTAGATTATTAAAATGAAGCTGCTACTTCAGGAGTCTTACCACAGCAGACTTCATCCTTCAACTCCTTTTTTAGCTTTTACTTCACATTATACACTTCTAAGGACCCTAGATTTATCAGAAGGGAGTGTAGTAATGGGGAATGCATGCCTTTCTTCCCCCGGATCCGCTTTGGTTTTGATTCAGAAATACCAGCTTGTGTTGTCCTCATGCAACTTTTTTTGAAGTTCAGCAAACGGAACACAGCTAGAAGGCATATCCTGCTCTTTGCATAGTCCTTGTTTAGTTCCCTAGGCTGACATTTTCAAAGCAATAAAGGGTAGTTGTTTGGTTGCTCATGGATGCTCTGGATCCCATTTACGTTTATGCCCTCAAAATCTTTCCTTCACCCCAAATTGAAACTTAAATAGTGTAGGTGTGCTTGGTGAGACTGGTTTTCTTTGTTCTAACTTGTTTAAGTAAAGTTACTAGAAACTATTGTAATTAGCAGTGCAGCTAAGGCATTGTGGTCCCATGAAACTCTTCCATCTGTCATATTTCCCTGGGAGAGGACAGCAAGCATGTCTGGGCAGGAAATGTGGCCGGAACGGTCCAAGACAGGACCTGCTACTAATGATACAGAAAGTGATGGCAGTCGTTCTGGCAGGAGCGGCAGCAGTGCCACCTCTCACCACCCTTCCTCTCTCCTCCCTTCCCACATGTCAGCAGTAGCTGGTCCAGGTTCTCTGTGAAGGCCCTAAGATTTGGCTGCTGTGAGGCAGTAAGCTTGCAGTGAGTGGGATCGTGTAGCTTGCTAGCTAAGCAGAGATCATAGATGAGGTTTGTGGGTCCATTTCTAGCTCCCGTGATTCCTGAGAAAATTTAAATCTTAATCAAACAGTCGTCGTGCAGAATGTTTTACACACAAAAAAACACAACCCCAATGACCCAAACAAAAAAAACCCCAAAAAACCCCCATGTGCCATCCATCTGTATCTGGATTGTTTTGAGCATTCTGTATCCTGCTTATTTCGAATTGTTGTAATTTTTAAGTGACTAGAGAGTTGAAAAAAAAAAATCATAATAATAAATTGTAACATTAATTTGCATGTGCTCAGTATGTGTTTACCAATAAATATCTTTGCTTTGAGTCTTAATACTTCAGTGCAGTCTTTATTCTTAAAGGTGAATGGTTTTGGTTGGGTCTCTAGTGTTGAAAGGGCATATTTCCTTTATAGCTGCACAGAAAGTGTTTCAAATAATTAACAATGAGAGAAAAAGAAATAGAAACATTACTTCACAGCACAAATTTTTTTTTTTTGCCTTAGCAATTTTGGAAGTTGGCCTGTGAATGTTTCTTTCCTAAGAAGTGGATTGAGATTAGGGCAGGCTGAGAGAGTTGGGGTTGTTCAGCCTGGAGAAGAGAAGGATCCAGGGAGACCTTACAGCAGCCTTCCAGTACCTGAAGGGCCCTACAGGAAAGCTGGGGAGGGACTGGTTACAAGGGCATGTAGTGACAGGACAAGGGGTAATGGGTTTAAGCTGAAGGAGGGTAGATTTAGATTAGATATAAGGGAGAAACTCTTCTCTGTGAGGGTGGTGAGGCACTGGAGCAGGTTGCCCAGAGAAGCTGTGGCTGCCCCTAGCTCCCTGGCAGTGTTCAAGGCCAGGTTGGATGGGGCTTTGGGCAACCTGGTCTAGTGGAGGGTGTCCCTGCCCATGGCAGGGGGGTTGGAACTAGATGATCTGTAAGGTCCCTTCCAACCCAAACCATTCTGTGATTCTATGCTGTGCTTGTATTTTATCATAAGAAATTAGGACAAGAAGATGCAAGTCGGGCAGTCAGATGATAAAATAAGGGACATTCTGGAGGGGAAAAAAGAAACAGCCTAGAACTGTGACTCATTACGTATGCTTAACTTTTTCAGTAGGAGTAATCAAGCCAGGTTGATCTTTACCCTTCTTTTTTCCCTTCCTTGTTTTCCTACTGCTAATACTTTATCCCTGTCACCATTCATCCTTGGTAGTAATAGAAGAATACAGTAAGGTTGCAATTTTCAGAGTTCAATTTTAAAATTTAATTAGAGACAAAGCCCTCAGAAATGGTCTTAAATTATCTTGTTGTGAATACAATATGTTAAAATTAATGAATTTCAGTTTAATTATGTGTCCACAACATCCCAGCGAGTTCCAAAACCTTTTGTCTCATGACCTGTGATAGAAGCTTTGTGAGCAAATCACAGTAAATTCAGATGACTTTGGTCCCATTGCCCTTGCAAATAACTCTTTTCACTTCCCACTAGCCCAAACTTGTAAATCTCATGCAGATTCAATAGATTATTCTTGTGACTTTGCTCTGGCAGATCTGCTTGGTATTTATTTAAAACAGAGCCTCTGCAGAAATTCATGTGTGGGAGGAAAGATTGTTTAGCCTGCAATAAGTGTGCGTTTTTACTAGATGAATTACATGCGTTTACTCCAAGGCTCCCGGTCAAAGTTCCTGCCTGTGAAATTGGTTTTGGAGACAGTAGTAAATGGCTGTGAGTGCTGCTTTTTTCCTTTCTTGAACTTCTGTTTCTGTAGTCCAGATGTAAAGGGCACGGATGTGGTCCCTTTTGTGTGTGCATCAATTTGGAATTGGTGGGAACAGTTTGCTTTGAAGAATCACAGTTACGGTTGGGTAAAAAAATTACTTTATTCACATCTTCAGTTTCTGCTGTATCAAGAATGTCAAACACCAAATTAGAGGAAAAATGGAAGTAAAAATCACAAATCTATTTGAAGGTCTGTGCTAGTAAATAGTATCTTTAAAGTATTACCAGCATTTCTCAATTTAGTAGTTTTCTTTGTTACTGCATTTTTAAGTCAGAGAAGGCCAACTGAATGCCATGGACTCTTTCAACATTGTGAACAGGTCAGTGCACTAATGGGTGAATAATTTTTATCTTCTCTTTGAGGTGAGGGAATGTTAATTTCGTCGCTTACTATAGAAATGAGCATGTGCTGTGCCCTACGCTTTTGCATGGAAGGTTTAGCGTAGGATAGTAATGAAGGGACCAGCCTAAGAGCGACAGTCAAGTTCCTGGCATTTCTCAGCTAACGCTTTCCATGTGGCTCAGTGTAAGACATTCACCAGTTGCAAGCTGTAGTGTTGTCCTCCTGAAAGTAAAGAACATTAATGTCTGTTTCACTTGAGAAAGCATTTTGACATCTTCAGATGAAATACGCCATCATCAAGGCAATTATGGTGGAAGACAACGAGAGTATTTGGAACTAGACTTATCATTTGAAATTAGACTGATAATTAGGTATTTTTTCCTTATGAATTATGGGTTTAATAAAAAAATGTGAAATGAATTCAATAAATAAGTTGCTGCATCACTTGTTACGCATGTATGATTTTCATCTTTTTTCCCTTTGCAGTTAAGTTACCAGCTTAAGGTGGGTATCATGTACTGCAAAGCCGGGCAAAGCACAGAAGAAGAAATGTATAACAATGAATCAGCAGGTCCAGCCTTTGAAGAGTTTCTTCAGCTCTTGGGAGAAAGAGTTCGACTCAAGGGATTTGAAAAGTATCGTGCTCAACTGGATACAAAGAGTAAGGCTTTTTCTTTTTTTTTTTTTTCCCCCTCCCTCAAGTGAACAAAATACATCATATGGTTGCTAACTGACTTTTTGTAGAGAGTTCTTAAAAATAATCTCTTTCATATAGGAAGACAGTTGCTTGATATTAGAAGTGAAAGCAGAGCAAGCATGTAATTTGACCCATACCAACATGTTCTTTCAACTTACAATTACTGGGTTTTTGTACCAATTTGGTACGAAATTATCGCCCAAGCTGCAACAAGAAGCCAGTAACTATGAAACAATTATCAGCATTGCAAATCTATCATCAGTGTGTTGTCTAAAGAGTAATCAATACAGTTGATATGTCATAAATTTTTTTAATGATATGCTAATAAACTGCCACAAAAAAGGTTTTGAGAACCCATCTATGTAACTCCACCTTGCCAAGCTGATCTATTGCTTTTCTGCTCTGTCTGTTGCATGTAGTTTTTGTTCTAGGCAGTTTTGTCTTACTCCTGCTATCAAATACATACCTCTGATTTTTTTTTTGATTTTTTTTTTTTTTCCTTCTGAGTTATGGAGATTAAACTGGTTTTGGCAGTTGTATTACCAGCTTTAACTGTAAAATGTATTGCAACAGAAATACAGTGGAAAGATGATCTTGGGTGACAGCATCTGTAAAAGAAATCCCTACTTTTGGAATCAAGCTTGTGAAATACTTGTTTATCAGCTAGTCCATGCTATATTCAGTTTGTAAATATTTTAAAAAATACTTGGGAATTTTGGCCCGTCGTCTTTGCGTATTGGAACTAACCAGTTCCTATGGAAATCTTTTGTTATTTTGCCCACTTGCAGCAAAGGAAATTAAATAAGGAGTCAATTCATGAAAGCTGAAAAGCATTCATCAACTTCAGTGCAGCAAAAATGATGCTCTTGTCATGTGCTCGCTATCACAAATACAGTAACTTGGAGCACTAAAGCACAGCACCGCTCTGCCTTGTGTCCTTCTTACAGGGATCACCATCTCCTTCAGCTGTTCTTGACGAGCCTAATCATCACTCCTCAGAGGGTTATAAAACTGCCTGTGATTTTAAACCTAAATTAATACTTATCTTGCACACTTTTACCATTGAGCCAGCTTTCTTTTAGTTGCAATACTTATTTACTCCCTTGAGTGCATTTGCACACTGCAGTTGTCGTCTTTATGCTTTTGTGATGTTACTGTTAATAAGCCAAGTCTCTCTTATTACTATGGAAACATGGATTTCTCTGCTCCCCACCCCATGCAATATTACCTGGTAACCTTCCTATGCACTTGTCCAAGTTTGAATTCAGCCTCTTTAGTTTTAGTGACTAGGACTATATACACGATTCCAGATGAGATCCAGGCAGTTTCTTGCTGTAATATATCCTTGCCTTTACTGGAAATATATTATACAATAATATGCAGGCTGGGTTTTCCTTTTCTTCAGCTTCAAAGTGTTATCAGTTATAAGTTAGGACAAAAATCAAATGTGTATGGAAAACAGAGAAAATATTTGTTATTTCATAGCTTCTGGTTTTATGTTGTGACCTCTTCCTTACTTCCAGTAGTTAAGGTAAAATCCACTCTTCCCTTTCTTCTGGTTTAGTTATTTAAGACATCTGGAAAAAACCCCCTTTTTTGGTGTCAGTCCACACATATTGGTTTCTAGTACATGTAAATGCTGTATGATTAAGAGTTGATTCATCTGCTCAGATATACCCGTGAAAGCTGTAACTGTCTTAAGTACGTGTTTGAAATTTTGTTCTGAACAGCAGAATTTTCCAGTAATGCTTGAGTTCCCTCTTGTTGCTTCTGACTCAGGGAAAGAATTTTGTCAGGGTTTGATTTTATGTACTCAATCTAGCACCTGTTGAATGGACATGTGTGTAAACTTTTAATTGACTGAATCTCTCCTGGTTTTAAGAGTGGTGGTCTTGTAATGAAGATTTTTCTACTCCGCATTGAGAATTGAAATGTCTTTTTCACGTTGCCCAGTAAACCTACCAGCTCCATTCTGTATCTAAAAATGCAAAAATTGAGAGGCTTTACATGAACAGCTCACTGTGATCAGAGAGGAAGGGGGATGCTCTGAGTGGAAACTGCTGCTTTCATGAGAGAGTTCCTACATTTTGTTTCAGTCAGGGTTTACAACCTCAAGTGCATGGGACCTCATCAGCTAGAACTGCTTAGGATCTCCCGTTTTGGGTTATGTTGTCTGCATGCTCACTGAGGAAAGACATCATTACACTGCTCATTCAGAACTGATGTTCTTAACGAGCAGGTTTAGACAGCAGTAAATGTGAACAATGGCAACAAACTTTAGTAACTGAACTTGATGGCGCTAGCTTTTCCTTTCTGCCAGTATGCAAAGCACGGACTGGAAATGGTAGAAGAGAAGGTGGTGTTTTGGGGGTGCAACGCTAAACTCTTTGGGTAGCTACATTTGGAAAACCTTATTGCATATTCTGCATAGAAAATGGCAAAAACTCCAACCCAAAAACCACCTTGTGGTAGGCAAAATGTTAGAGACCAGAGATGATCACAAGAGGTGTGTCTGGCGGATGGAGAATATGTGAACAGGAGAATACAGACAGGCAGTACATCTTAGATAGCTTCCCTAAATAATCGATCAGTCTTTTCTGCCTTGGTCCCAACACAGAAAGGCCTGCAGAGGAGGATGTTGTGGTTTTTACCATGACTTAGGTTTACGGGGTTTTGTTGAAATAGCTAGATCTACAGCTAGGAAATGAGCTTCTTCCTTTTCCAGCTCTGTGCTCCTCTGTTGCTAGAGGTCACTGGCATGAAATAGTTCTTGCCATCTCATTATTCAGGAGATTTTCGTGCATAAAAATTCTGTTTAATGTCAGCAGAGTTGATTGCAAAGATGCTCTTAAAAACAAATGTCTGTTCATTAACTTGCAAGAAAGGTCAGAGCTGTGTAGGCTGCTTTGCTAGTTCCTATACCTTTGATAATACTTTGCAACCTATGAAAAGCAGATGCATGAGGTAAGACACGGTGAAAGATTTTCTCAGTGTGGAGGGAAGCTGATTTGTATATGTACTCCGGAAATTTTCACAAGATGGTTTTAGCTGATGCAAATTTGAAAAAGTGAAGTTGCTCTAGCAAAAGGCAGTTTCAGAACAGTTGCTCTTAGAAATTTTTACAATTAGAGGCCTAACTGGTAAGTATCCATAACTGAGCCAATTTTTAAAAGGAGGAATCTCATGCATCCTATTAACTGGAAGCCTATTTAAGTATATTGGCTCCTCCAAGGGCTTTAGCTTTGGATCTCTGCCAGCGCCACTGTGGAAAAGGCTGCTACTTTTAAAGTTTTGTTTGTATGTTTTTAGAGTTTACCAGAGGGGAAGCAGTCTATCTCCTGGCAGCCTGCAGACTTTGGTTAGGCAACAGAGCTTGAAAATGTCATCTAACTCATGGTTGCCAGGAAGTTTACGGGCATCACTTTAATAAGCATCACAGTAATCTTTCAAATTATAACTTCAGTCATTTTACTTTATTTTCTAGTTGTGATACATGCCTTATTTCCCTCCCCCTCAGTCTCATTTCTCAGTAAATTGATAAATGGGATCAGGTGGCTAACGCTAGGCCTGGCAACCTGGTGTCCGTGTCCAGCAGAGCGGTTGGTGCAGGAAATGGAGGAGATTGATTCATGTGAGTTGTAGGAGTTTATGAATTGCCTATTTGATGAGATCATAAACTTAGCTAATAATGGTAGGTTTCTGTATGAGATGTTTACACTGCATGACTTTTTTTGGTTAAGACATGAGGAGAATATAAAAACAGCACAGAAGATAGTAAATAGATTAAACTAGGGAGTGAATGGACTTCAAGTTGACATTTCATTTAGGGGTTGTCAGTGAACCCAATTTTTCTAATGAAATAATGCGAATTACCTTCTTAACTTGTACTATTTAACATCTTTTCAACCGCTGTTGGGTCTGAGACATTCACTGGGAGACTAATTGCCAAAGAAGGTCGGAGGTTCCTCCATTGCTTAGAAGCAGAAATGGAGATGGGGAAAAGTCCATCTGCATTTCTCTGTGTTTGTTGCACACATACTTTTGTATGTTACAAGATAAAGGATTCTGTCCTCAGACATAAGGTGTGAACACGCTTTGGGTATTACAGAAGTTGAACATGAGTGCTTGGTGTATCCTTGTGTATAGCAGAAAGGAGAGCAGGTTTGATAGTTGTTGAATTTGGGCCAAAAACTAGGAAAAACTAGAAATAAGGTGGGGATTTTTAACAGCAAAGGTAGATGGGAACATTGAGCTCTGAAACTTCTATGCCTTTAATTGTGAGCATTGCTGCAGTTTGTAGCAATGGCTGTTCCTTCTCCTGCCTCATCAGTATCGTTTATTTTTTGTTTTCCTACAATTCCTTGCAATGTATTTTCCTTTGAATCACCGAATTAGATTTTCTACTCTTGTGGGTTTTATACAGTTTTCTTGTGCAGACGTTCTAAAAGCTGCTATCGAAGCAGGCTGACAAAGTCCTGTGGCTTCAGTAAGGTGAATTTATCAGCAGTATGCTATTGGAGTCAGTCACAGTTTTGAGCACTTGTTGATGTTGGAAAAAACATGTAAATGGGAGTCTGTTAAGACAGTCCTTGTGAAGATAGCTGAGAAACATTGGAAGGACAGAAGAATAAAGTGGGTTTTTAAAGGTGAATAACAATGGAAGGAAAAGAAGATCAGATAAGTCCTCAACTAAGTAACTAAATCCAGTAATGGGAGAAGACCAGGAAGGCAGCATCAATAGGTATACCATAAATTGATGGCAGGAGGGGATGTCTTCAGTGTAAAAAGGTGCTAATGAATTTGTAGATCCCTCGGGCCTCTGTTAAATACAAGGAAATCAAAGTAGATTGCAGTGCTGGCTTACAGTTCTGACCTTGAAATGATGGATACTATTCCAGCATGCAGTCTTGGATTTTACTGCAATGGCAGTGATTTGATTTAAAGCCTGTAATTGTGTTGTGCTTCAGAAAAAATATTCTGGGCTTGTAAGAAAGAAGAAATCTGACTGGTCAGAAAGATGCACAGTCTGTAGTGGATATGGACTTCTGTTTGTAGTTGGATTTGAATACCAGGGATTTAAGCTGTGAAGTACTTGGAAATAATTGGAATCATTATGTGTCATTTGGACTGTAGCCTCCTCACTTAGTTTGCACAACTAATGCTATTCTGAGAAAGAACCCTTTTCTGCCTGAAATGAAGTTCATCCAGCAAAGTTGAAAGTTTGGCTTAAATGGTGGTATTCTAGCATATTATTTGTCAGAATTGCTTTAGTCTTTTCCTCTCTCCCCACCCCTTTTGGGTCCCTTCTCTTTTGGGACCTGTCTTCCCCTATCGTCTTACCCACTTCCCTTTCTTTTTGCACCTCCTCCCTGTTTCCAGTTCTTTGTAATACTTTTGTATGTTCTGTTGATGAAAGATGATGTACAAATTAATATATTTACATTTTTAGAGTAAAAAAAAAAAAAAACCAAACAAAAAACACAGTCAGGAGTTTTGTTGTTTAGGTGACTTTCAGGTGCATCTGTCTCCTTCAGCGTGCAGAAAATAGAGGCTGCTGCGAACTGAGTGCAAGATGAAATGATTCCACTTCAGCTGTTGTGCTGTTTGTAATTAGCATTAAAAAGACAATATTTAGCAGATAGCTAGTTTTTTTGTAGTGGTAATGTTGAATGCTGGGAGAGCCCAATCTCTTTGAAACATTGACTGAGGGGTTTTTTATATAAGATTCTAGGAATCTTTTTTTTTTTCTTATTCCCATTTTATTCTATATAGGTGATTTGGAAATGCAAAATCTCTATGCAGCTATAATGTAGAAAACTTTCCATTTCATTTTATGGATGATGATGCAGTTTTTCATTTACAGCAACGCTACCTCTATTTTATTATTCCAAATTTGACAGAAAATGAAAACTTCTTGTCAAAGCCTATATCCAAAATCTAGGTAAATAAACGGTAGATTTATGGTATTGTAAATGCCTCACAAATTTCAGAGCTATTATCTCCTTAGTAACATGATCTCTCTGCTAATAAAAAATGCTAAGGTGTGGTATTTAACAGCTTTTAAAAATACATTGCTATAAATAGCTGGGATTATATAATATAGTAGCATGTTTATATAACTTTAAAAAATCCACGATGCTTTTTTCCATATGTAAATACATCTCTTAAAATTCTGTTTGAAAATGGGCTTTTTGCACTGTGGACAGCAGTTATATTTAATAGAATATATTCACTAGTTCAGCTTTAAATGTGTTACTACTTAAATTAATGCAACATTTTTCAACGTCTCTTTTTTGAGAAAGAAAAAGTAAAAAACAGAAATTCCCAGTTTGTAGTCAAGTGTTGTCTTCAACCAACACTTTGTAAACTTTAATAATATCCCCTCTTCTTTTTTTCTTTCTAAACTTCATAATCCTAGTTTTTATCATTTTCTCTCCACATGGAAGTCTCTCCATCCACGTATAATTATTTTTGTGGCCTGTTTCTGGATCCCTTCTCTTTCTTCTATAACTTTTAAAATAGGGTGGCCAGAACCCAAAACAGGTGAGAGTACCTTTGATTAATATACCAGCATCGTAATTTCATTGTTGTGGGCTTTTTCCATCATCAGCTGTAAGCATGCTGACATTCTCTTTGGGTTTTTGACTGCTCCTATCCATAAAGCACCTGTTTTAGTGAAGGTTTTATCTGCCTTCATTAGTTAATTTAGTCGTGATATCTATGTTTATAAAAACTCATTCTTTTCTTTTATATATTGTGGATTATATGTCCATCATTATTTCATTATGCATGAAACCATGGTATTCATTCACAGTATCTCTCCACCTTACTTTCTGAAGTCCTTTTCACCTTCCTTACAGCTCAGCTTTGTTCCAGTTAGCCTCAGATATTGGGTGGTATCTGAAAATTATTTCAGACTTTGTTACCGCTTTTCATGCTTACATAGGCTTTTCTCAGGGTGTTCTGGCTTAAATTCCCTATTCCTAAAAGTCCTTCATTGGGAAGAGTATGCAAAATTATACATGCCATCTATATGTGTCATTTACTTTGGCAGGTGGATAAAATCTAGGTAAGTTTTTACTTGCTGGCATTTCAGCTAGGATCAAGGATGAGTAGGGATTCGTATCTTGCCTGATGATTTTCTTTGATAATAATGAAACTTTGTTTTTAAACTTTTTTTTTAATAATGCTTTTATTTTCTCCTTTTTTCTTTAACTGAAGCTGATTCAACAGGTACTCACTCTCTATACACGACATACAAGGACTATGAAATCATGTTCCATGTGTCTACTATGTTGCCATATACTCCAAACAACAAGCAGCAGGTAAGATGGACCATGCCTATTTAGAATTAATTTTTCCTCCATCTCAAAAGTAGCTGAACTATTGAATATTCATGACAACTTTTATTGTTACGAGGAAAGAAAGAGTCAAAAGTATCTACAGTAAAACTGGCCATCTGTGTCAGGCAGATGAGCAAAGCAGATCATTGTAGGTATGTCATAGGTAGATTTCTCTCCACAAGACTGTTTTCTATTTGATTATGCATTATTTACTGAAATTTGGATATAAGTATACCATGATGTCAGTAGCACATCTGTGTTACATAAACGAGAGTTCATATCTTCTGTCAAAAGGACCATAGCGTACTTGACGTGACTTTCAACCTTCTGAGCAAAGTCCATTGCACTGTAAGGATTACATTCAGCAAATTGTAGTAAGCACAGAACCAGAGGTGACGAGTAGCTGGTCCAGCACGCTACACAAGGCGATGTGAGACAAAATCCTTTTTTTAAATTTTTTTTATGACATTGAAGAGCTATGTAGGCTGACCTGCTTTGTTACGCTGAAGTACCTGGTGTTGCTAAATACTAGGCAATCTTGTTGTGTGCGATGTGTATGCATTTTATTCTAGAAACGATGTTATTTTGTGTTTCTGCAAATAGAACAGAAATTTCCTTTAAGAATAAAAGATAACACAGCATTCTTTTTAGTTTGCTTTTTTACATCAGATGTTATACTACTTTGTAGTTTACCTTTCTCCTTTACTGTAGTCTTGGATTTACTGAAAGAAGCCTATCAGAAAATTATTATAGCATGTTTTAAGGACAATGACAACTAATTTCAACTTGAAGTAGAACCTGCTTCTGGCTTGTAAAAATGTGTGAAGTGGAGAATGCTTTCCAGCTTCCATGTATCACTGATTAATACTAGCAGGTTTTGTTGTCTTTTTTGCTCATTGTTTAGCTTAAAATTTTCCCTAATGAGATCATCTTCTATGAAATTGTTATGAAAATATCCATGCCTGAAATTTATTACATTAAGAACTAACGTTAATGGTACTTGTCATATAAATTCTCAACTGCTTCAGTTTTCAGCTTGAAGTATCATTTAGATTTTAAAAAAAAAAGTTGAACAATAGTAATTTATAATAATGAGAAATAAGTAATTGAAGATCTTGAAAAAGCTGTGGTTTAACCTATGCATCTTTTTTTGTTAAAGCTTCTGAGAAAACGACATATTGGAAATGATATTGTGACAATAGTTTTCCAGGAGCCTGGAGCACAACCGTTCAGCCCAAAGAACATTCGATCCCACTTCCAGCACGTCTTTGTTATTGTAAGGGTGCACGGTCCCTGTACTGACAGCGTTTGCTACAGGTAGCTATCAGCAGTTTCACTGAAAACATGGAATTTGAGCACAAAGAGAGGTGTCATTCCTCTTCTGAATTCTCGATGAGGAAACATAATGAAAGATAGAGGTCAAGGAGATTTTGGGTCATGTGAATGTAGACCACTTTTTCAAAAAGTAAATAGAGACACATGAGTATGTAAAGGAAATGCACCCAATGAGGAAATTAATGCTGTCAGTATGTGTGCGCATGCACACACACGTATACATCATCAAGCATTTGGGCATGATTTTAAAATTCTATTCTCACTTCCTTTTTATTCTCTTCATTAAGAGTATGCTAGAAGAGTATTTCTATTTTGGATCTTATGAAGTCACTTTTTGTTTGGATAGTTTGGACATCTGGGTTTATGTTCGGTTTTTGAAATTAATTTGAAAAAGTGTGACTAACCTTTCAGAAAGAAGCTAATCTCTCTGAAATACTTTGTCTGAAATATCCTCATTTCTTATTTCAGCCCAACAAAGAAATTCCAGAGCATTATGTAGCAAAAAATATCTTAGTGTGACCTTAAAGACAATATGATTAAAATAGAAAATGGTCATTGATAGTAACATATAATAAAGAATTGCAAGAGGAGAGTCCTCTTTAGCATAAATTTGTTAACCAAATTGAAAGCATATAGAAATCATGTTTTTAGTTAAACTTCTTTTTACAATCAATGAACCTTTTTACCTTTCTTGTATTCTGAACTCTTAATATATTTTTATTTTTAAATGTTGACTGATCTCAGCAAACTTTTCTAAAAATTCTTTATTTGAAATATGAAGTGTCAGAGTAATGGCATTAGAGTAGTTATCTTGAAATGAGGTAGTCTTAGGTGAACATTTGTAATTCAGTAAAGACAAGTTAAGTCTAAGTGTTTCATTCAGTCAAATGCTTATTTAGAGAAAGAGCTAAGACTGCAGTGTCTGAGATAGTATATTCATGTTTTTCAAGTAAGTATAGTAAGGTTTAAAGGCTTTTCCCTCATAAGTTTTCAGTAAAGCTCATGCAGCCCTTCTGGAACTGATGCTGGACTTTGTACACGTATTAAATTCTCCTGGAGCAGGCATGTTTGTGTTAATACTTGTTTTAAGGCAGCTTATTGACAGATTTTACTGCTACCTAATTTAGTTGGACATAACTTGTTCTTAAACTTTTAGACATATATTTCAGCTCTTACTCTGTACAGAAACTGATTTTGAAGTAAAGGGAAAGTAGGAGATACATCCACAAGGGCTACAGATGCATTTTCCATTTGAATTCGGTTTTACACAGAGAGAAGTACTTGCTTTTTGTTATTATTTTAAATAATATGACTGCATATTTTCAATTTCTTACTTTTAAAAGGCATGGGAAAGATTTATACTTGTTATACTGTAATAAATTTAAATGTTTCAGAGTTCTATTTCTGGCCTTCAGACTTCTGAATTGCACTTATTTTTTCAAGTGTTCACAACTACAAGGACTGGAACCTTACTGGTTACTATTAGTGAATAAAATTTGAGAATTTGAGCTTTAGTGATGCTACAGGGTTAAATTTTAAGGGGAGAGGGAGCAGGTAGGAAAAAAAGTTGAGAGTATCAGTGTTCATTTTGATAGAGGAGACTGCCAGAGCATTGTATGTTCTCTGTACTGTCTTTAAGATGAAAATATTTTCTTTTTTTGTCCTCTTAGTGCAAACACTTGATATAAATTTATAGAATTCCATTATGAAAAGTTTTTCTAGGAAACTTTTCAAAGTAAGTTTGACCTCTTTTCACTGAATTATTTGGAAAGGTTTCATAGATTCATAATTCTAGACAAAACAGGAAGCCGCATAGCATAAAAAGGTACTGGAATTTATATTAAAAACTACACAAAAGGAACAAATCCAGCACTGTCTTGGCCAGTGACTTTCCCTCCCAAGTAAGATAAACAGTATTTCAAAAGTCTGGCTTCTCTGTTGGCACCGTTCAGTTTTTAAAATTTCTCTAGCATATGTTAAAGATTAAATTCTTATCCTTGTGATTCATGATATTGAAAACCTAATCAAACAAAATGTCACTGGTAGTTTTTCATTACATTAGTAATTGTCTTTAGCGCTGAGGCTTCTACCTCTTAATAACAGACCCTTTATGACCACTGAAGATGATCAAGAGTCAGATGGCTGCATCATGAGCACCTCCTGTTGCATTCTTTTAGATATATTGGCATACATTTGAAGGAAGCATGACAGCCAGTTCCCAGAAAATATAATTTAAAGAAACAAAACAAACAAAAACAAATAAACCAACCAAGCAAAACCACCACCCAAAATCAGAAGATATGGTTAAAGACTGGGTACCCTGTGTGCTCCCCCCCCCCCCCCCCCAAGCTGTTTCTGCAGTCTCAGTTATTGATTTGTGGGGGGAGAGGAATTCTCTGATTAAGTTTAAGGATTCAGATACATTAGAACAAAGTGTAAAAATAATACCAGCCAATCTTCAAAATGGACCACCACATACGTTTCTAGTGTTCAAGTTTCATCCCATTTTTTCTTTATAGAACTCTGTTACCACAATATTTTGGCCAAAAAATAGTTAATGCTTTTTCAGATCTAGTTATAGATACGTGGTAAATCAGATTCAAACTGTTGGAGCGTTTCTTGTCACAAAACTGTTGAAGTACAGTGTTAGTCTCTTCTTAGGACAGACTGCTAAGTGAATGATACTGGACTGGAATGGCAAATCTTCAGTGATGCCAAACAGTTCTCATCCGCTCTGTATCAAAAGAGAATTGAGAAGGGAGGATAGCGAAGCTTGTCAGCATTGCCTAAGGCAATCTTATTGTCAGTCTCTGTCACTTGGTACGGCAACTAAAAGGAAGTGTTGAAAAAGAAAGCATCTATTTCTAATATATATCTCCAACCTTCTAAGAATTTTCTTATTTCTAGCGTTTTTGGAGTCTGCTTCTATCACTAGCAAGCAGTATCAGCCAGTGCAGTTTTTGATGCAGAAATTTAAACCGTAATCAGTAGTGTGATGTATATATGCATTCAGTCATCAGATGATTATCGCAGTGAAACTGGCCTTGTGATGTGACTTTATTGTCTTTATCTTTTTAATGTGTCCATTTTATCTGTATTTCTAGTATTGATCATACATTTCACATTGCTTTCAGATGAGCCTTTCGGCTTTAGGTAGCTAATTTGTCAACTAGCCTTTGTAATAGAGTGGGTTAGAAATTTTTTGTTTATAGGAAAAACAAAGAAAATTCAGAACTACCATACATGATTGATTATCAAAAAGCATGATTTTGCACTTGAAGGTCTCTTTAAGCTGTGGTACAGAGGATGACTCAAAAATGCTTAGATGCAAAAAATAAGTGACCTTCTGTTTATACAGTAGGGGGGACATAATCTCCACACTGGCAAGATTAAAATGTAAATACAGATATATTGCTGAGAAAAGGAGAGAAAAATTGAGGGACCAAGGAAAAACAAAAAGTATTTTTTGTAATCAAAACCTGCTGAATTTGCATACAGTGAAACACTCTACTTGTTCCTTATTCTTTTATTTCTTTTAGTGTTGCTGTGACAAGATCCCGAGATGTACCATCCTTTGGACCACCTATTCCAAAAGGTGTCACGTTTCCTAAATCAAATGTTTTCAGGGACTTCTTACTAGCCAAAGTTATTAATGCAGAGAATGCAGCTCATAAATCAGAAAAGTTTCGTGCAATGGCCACTAGAACCCGTCAAGAGTACTTGAAAGACTTGGCAGAGAAGAATGTCACCAACACACCTATTGACCCTTCTGGCAAGTTCCCCTTCATCTCGCTTGCTTCAAAAAAGAAAGAAAAGTCCAAGCCTTATCCAGGAGCAGAGATCTATAGTTCTGGTGCTATTGTATGGAGTGTCCATGCAAAAGACTACAGCAAGGGTATGGAAATAGACTGTCTTCTAGGCATCTCTAATGAGTTTGTAGTCCTCATTGAACAGGACACGAAAAGCGTGGTGTTCAATTGCTCCTGTCGAGATGTGATAGGGTGGACTTCAACGGACACAAATATCAAAATATTCTATGAGAGAGGTGAATGTGTTTCTTTGGAGAGCTTCATCAGCAACATTGATGATATCAAAGAGATCGTCAAAAGGCTGGAGGTTAGAATGTGTTCTCTTGTTTGGTTCCCCTTCTTTGCTTTCTCCTCCCACCCTGCTGCCAAGTAAAGCTTCAGTTTAAGTAATGCTTGGGATCCCTAATCTATTCTAATTGTTGATCGTGAAATCTATAAGGATTTTCCTGCTTTTATTTCTCAGAACCCAACATTGCTTTCACTTTTATCAGATACCAGCCAACCTCACCTGTTTAGTGTCAAAAATGTCTATATATATATATATATAAAAAAAAAAGAGGCAGGGCCTTCAGATGCATAAATCGCTCCCACACAATAAATACAGAAGTGTCACCTTATTTCTTTTCCTTGTTTTCCTTCCCTTTCTCTGTTTTATAGGCTTGTAACATCTTGTTTCAAATGAAGCTGTAATATCTTTGAGACTGACTTATTATGTTGCCAGCAGGGTGCAGTCCCAATCCCTACTGCAACTTTCAGATATTCTCTGAATGCATGTGATAAACTAAAAATGCAGTGAATCATGGTATCTGTCTATAAAACATCCGTCCGTGCTCATTTTTTTATCCAATTCAGTTATGAAAGAATGTGTTATGTTTCACTGTCTTTCCTGTAATTTCACAACTGTAGTTGTATAATGACCAGGAAAAAGAGAAACCTGGGCCCTATTTAATTGCTCTTGTCAGTATTCATGCCTATGGTACGTAGAGGAGTTGGCACAGACCCCAGTTTACTTTGCTTGGTAGCTGCATGCTACCACGTTCTAAAGTAATCTTGTAGTTTACTGAAACAGCTAGAAACGTAGAATGGATATTTGGTTACTAAAGTGTAAAAGATAATAGAGATGCTTGTGTAACGCCGTGTGGTTTGTTTGTTTTTTTTCTGTGTGCTGCCATGTATCTTCTAAAATTCCTGTGGTTTCAGTAAAAATTTCAAGGCAGAACTTGGGTAACCAGACTCTACTGAAAATTTGAGTGGCAAGACCCATTTCTACTGATGATGTGCCCAGGACTGTGATACATATTCCTTGCTCGTGTCCCACCATTGTCTTGGGAGTTGGTTGCTTGTACACAAATGGAGCCCTTAAACCTCTATTGGCACTGAAGGTGTCTTTGTGCATTAAATTCTGTTATCATTTCAATTCACAGCTTGTGACTAAGGGCTGTGAAACAGTGGAGATGACTCTGCGTAGGAATGGTCTGGGTCAGCTTGGTTTCCACGTAAACTATGAAGGCATTGTGGCAGATGTTGAGCCCTATGGCTACGCGTGGCAGGCAGGACTGCGACAAGGCAGCCGGCTGGTGGAAATCTGCAAGGTGGCCGTAGCCACTCTGAGCCACGAGCAAATGATTGACCTTCTGAGAACATCAGTAACAGTGAAGGTCGTCATCGTCCCTCCATATGAGGACTGCACACCACGCAGGTATTGTATAATAACTGCATTTGGTCTGAAATTTTATCTTGATTCATGGGGTGGGGGGAACACGACAGAGTAAGTGTTAGCCTCCAAAAACCATGACATAGCTATAGTGTCCAGTATTGCAAGATGAAAGAAGAGGGCAGGAAAAGCTGCCCATACTCAGACTTCAGGCCCCACAAAATACTCATTGAAGAGCACAGTTCAATAAAACGTGTTAAGAACCTCATGCATCCTTTAAATTCCATGGAATTTAACGTGGAAATCGAACATTTTGCTGACAGTTGTATGTTTATGGTGCATCAAAATTAATTGTACATTTCCCTCCCTGCTTTCCCATTTGTTGGTAGTTTGCAATGTCTGTGAATGTAATTCTTGAAAGCTATGAATAGACTTACAGTCTACTTTCACAACTAAGGCAGGCTGTAAATGATGAGAGTATATCGAAGGTATGGATCTGGCCAGAGAAATTGCTGCAAATTCTGTTCTTCTTTACTCAGTAGTAGATCTTGCTGCATCTCTCTCACTTCCTATCCATGTTAAGCCTGAAGCTTGTGTCAATTGTATTATTGCTTTTATAGCTTTAAAATACTGCTTGATCAGAAACAAGTACTAATACATGCTTTTTTCCTAAGTTGGACATCAAGTCCCTCCATTTTTTCCTGAACTCGTACTAAAGCTTTTTATAATTTTTACTGCTCCCCTCTGAACTCCCCAGTTGTCTGTAGCATTCAGCCACATCACTAAATCTGATTCCCATATTCCTGACATCCTGTATTAATATCTTGCAAATGCTACATGATTAAAATGGGATGGTCTTTAATAGACTAAATGTGTCTGCAGCCTAGCTCAAGGTTTATGCTAGATTTACCAAGAAGCAGCAAGTACAGTTATCAAAGTTCAATGTGTTCTTTGCAGTGAGAGACTGAGAGCGCTTTTTGCACTGTTCTTTTCTCATTGGGTAGTTTCTTTGTTAGGGATAGATGCTAAATCTTTGTATACTTAAGGTTGGGGCTGAACTTAAATGCACATTTATTACATTGATACGAAATTGTGTCTCCAAGCAAAGACCTTGTACTTGCGTAAAAGAAGGATCCATCTTTGTTTTTACTGTAAGCCATATTAACTCCTTTTGTAACTGGTAGCAAAACAGGAGCAGAGAGAAAAGGAGTTTTATTTGTCCTTTAGTTGTCAGTGGAAAATTGAATACATGTCAGGGATTAAAATGAGCAGTAGCATAAGGTCACCCATGAGGTATTTGGAAAGCTTTTGTACAGTATTTAGCAGCCCGAGCAAATGGAAGTTCAGCTGCAATCATAGCAAAAGGATTAGAGCAGAAAAATCTGTGTGGAAAGCACAGATCCTATTATTCCTGAACTAAATTAAGTACAGCCAAAAGCAGGCTTAGCTTTAGTGTATCCAGACTTATAGCAGGAAGAGAAATTACTGTACTTCTTGAAGTACTGTAGTCAGCATCAGTGAGTTTTGTTGTCTTGTAGTGAGCAAACGTTCGTGGTAGGTTATTACCCAGTTAGGAAATTTCATAAAGGAACTCTTCGTCCTGCTTGCTATATCCAAAATCATTAAGTTTTAGGAATTTGTAGGTATCCTACCTATATTACTAGAGACTAGGTGTAAATCCTTACATAAAGCAATTTCTCATGGCAATCAGTTTTCCAAAATAGCAGTTCTTTCCTTGTGTCCTCTGGAGGTCATTTAGTATTTCTACTACAGTAACTTCTATAGACCGTAACTAAAATGAAGATCAGTTCTGCTTGGTGTAGTACATTCATATGAGAAGCAGTCCCTATCCTAATAAACTGATGGGCATGAAGTTGGAGGAAGTGCAGAGATGCAGTTAGATAACATAACTTGCCAACAGGTCCATGGACAAGGTCAGTAGCAGATGCAAAATTATATCCAAATACCCTGATTTACCAACTAATGTCATTAAAACATTGCCACTGAACTAATTTAGTGGACTGATTGCTGACCTTGAAGTCAAGGACACAGCAGCAAGAAGAAATTGTATATTCTTGCTTCTTAAACTGTAACTATGTCTGTTTAAAAAAAAAAAGAAACCCAAACTAGTGAAGTATATAATCACTAGGGAAAGAATAGCAGAGACATCAAGTGTATCAAGATTTCAGTGAGGTCATGAGTGGATTTTGAAAACAAATCTCCTGATCATGCCCATCTACCATGCAGTGGTACACATTGCAGCATGGCCAGGGACCACACAAACATTTCCTTTCGGATGAAGCTGAACTGCACGTGCTTCAGAAGCACATCTCATGCCTTCTGACTGCTGAATCAATTTGCAGGTCAAGATTCTAGAGGGTAGGTCAAGGTAAAACCACAAAATATGTATATTGTGGACAGCAAGACCTCAGCACCGACTCTTTGTCTGTTCCTATAGTCTACACAACTTGCTTACGTCAGCATAGCTAGATAATGAGTTATCTGTTCTGTTTTGGTTTTTAGCTGGGAAGAGATATTGATATTTCTCAGCTCTAAGGTGTAATCACTTACAGAAAGAGCTAGAGGTAGAAAATTTTGCACTGATAATGATGTGTGTAGATAAAGTAATCAAAATAAAATTCACTTAAATAGGTATATATACATTTGTCAAGAGAAATAGCAAAATTATCCTTGCTGAAGCTGAAGGTCACATCTACTTTCCAAATCTCTCATTTTAAATGTATGCAGAAGTTTGCTCTGCCTCTTATGTGGACTGCATTAGTTTACGTCCTGTTTTACCCAGTTTTTATGCTGTCTTGTTCCTGTACATCCTCAGGAAGCAAAGGGCATCTTTTGAGCTTGGCAGCTACAAATTTTAGCAAGTGTTTTGCTTTCGTAATGTGCAAATTTATCAACTGAGGTACTCCAAAGCCAGAGACATTTGAAAGTGAAGTGTAATGCATTATATAATGGAAATCTTACCTTTTTGCAGATGTCTGTTTATTAGGAAGGTTTATCTCAAAAAACCCAAGCATTTCAGGTCTTATTTGTCTGGGTGCAGGTAAGTTCTAAAACCCAAGACTTTTTTAAATTAGGAAGGGAAGATACCTTTCTAGCAGATTTTTTTTTTAGCTTTTATAAGCCAGTAATCAGTTGAAGAATATCAAAGTTTGTTAAATATGTGTTTCTGAAAAGGAAAATTTTACATTTACAGTTTCATAGAATTGATTCAGCTTCTGTCTTCAGATTTCTATCCTTGTAAATAGGATATATTTATTTTATTTTTTTATAGCAGCATGTTAATTTTCTTCATTTCCAGGAGTTCTTCAGAAAACTACCGTATGCCAGTGATGGAATACAAAGTAAATGAAGGAATGTCATATGAATTCAAATTTCCCTTCAGAAATAATAACAAATGGCAGCGAAACGCAAGCAAAGGACAGGGACCTCATGTGGCTCAGGTACCATCCCAAATACAAAGTCCAGTAACATCTAGGATTGGCTCTGGGAAAGAAGGGAAAATGCCACCCGCGGAACGAGCAGCCAACATCCCCCGAAGCATCTCTAGTGATGGGCGCCCGTTGGAGAGCCGGAGGTACGTGTCCTCTTCACAAATGGCTTTTAATTGCTGCTCAGAATTTTGGCTGGAAAAAAAAGCACAATAGATTTATCTAAGTGTGTGAAGACTGCTTTTAATCTTGGTTTTAACTAGTCAAAAAGCAACATGAATGTGAGCGAAACAGTAGGTGAAAGGAAGTACCTTTCCTGGCATGATTCACAGCAAAATGAAGTGTTGCAGGACTGTTAGGCTACTTTTCCCTGTGTGGGATGGTATTCTAAAACTGCTGTATTGTTATTTAAGTTTTAAATGAGTTATAATTGACGTTTAAGATCTAAGTGTTGCTGAACTTCTGCATTTTGAAGAAGTAAATCAAAACTTTAGCTTGTTTATAGGCTTGGTGGAATTGCCTGAAGCTCCCAAGGCAGATATAGTACCTAACAGGGTGTTTAGCAAGAGAATTCTGACCAGCACAGAAAGCAAATTTATCTGACCGGGGAGTTTTCCAACTTCTCAAGCTAGAGAAGAGATTGCTTTAAGTTTGCATTTCTCCAAGATGGTTCAGGGTTTTTTTGTTGTTTTGATTTGTTTTAAATAAGAAAGCAATTATTATTAAGATAAAGGTATCAGGCACATCCCGTCACAGTATTTTCACTCTTTCATGGAAAAAGATGTATTTGATAGTATTCAAATGAACTGTTATTGTTTTGATTATCTGTACAAATCTGTCACTGTCTCTGCATTTACAAAGAGATCTGTTGAGGAAAACAATCTCATAGCTTGTATTTCTTGTCTTGAACAATTCCTTAAAAAAAAAAAAAGCTATATACAGACTCTGATCATGCTTTATATTGCTGAAAAATATAAATCAGTGGAAATAAGATGCACATTGTAGAAAATTTAGAGAGTTCTGGTGAACTGACTTAAAGCATTTTTCACATCCTGAAGAACTGAGGATTAAAAAAAAATGTTCTAAGCCAAGACCAAGAAACTACCAAGGTGAAATTGAAACTTCTGTGTATGACATCTTTTTAAGAAGTGATAATAGTTGGTAAGGATTTCATTTTCTTACTTTTTCATTAGACACTATCGTACATCTGCACTCAAACTGATTAGAGAGTGCCCCTCTGGTTGTAGCTTTATGTAAGTTCCATAGATGTATACTTACAGCTCTCATCAGTGTGAGTTGCAAAAGAAAACTTGGCGACACTCAAAGCAAAGATTAGATCAGATTCAGTTGAGCTGCTGCTTTTTTCAGATGCGTCAATCTCTTCATGCTATTAACCAAAGCGTTTTGTCTAGAGTCTCGAGTTAGCTGTTCCATGACCTGTGCTGAGGAGAGTGAGCCTTTGGCTGCACTGAGACACGGACGGGGTGTTATTAACTCTGTTTTTCTAGTGCGTAAAATCCTCTGTGGGCAGCATTGCACACCTAAAGCATCCAAGATTTATCCAGTCACTGGATGCTTCTAGAGAGGGGTTATGGCCTGACAGATGTTTGCAAAGTGAAAATTACATTTCCATATACTCAGTATTTGTTTTCAAAAAGTAGAACTTTGACTTTCCATTTCCTTCACTTTCAAGGCATGTAGCTGAGGTTTTTCTCCTCTAGACATTCTTTTAAGTATTTTTATTATTATTGTTCAAAAGGGGTTTCTATTGGATGTTTTAATCTTTAAAAGTATATTATCAAAGTAGCTTTTAAGTTTGGCTGGGAATTTTTTTGGATGTCTGAAAAATGTCTTCTCTCTTATCTTTCTGGTCTGCTAAACATGTTAGTCTTGGCTGGATCAAGTTTAAATATAACAGCAGCTGCATAAGGTTTCCAGTTAAAGTGAAGAAAAATACATTTTTGTCATTTTAAAGGAATGGTGGAGGAAAAAAAAACACCAATAAGCTCACTCCAAGGCTCATTTGTCTTTTCTTTGCATGATAAAAGAAAGCTTTGCTTTTGGGGAAGCTCAGATATTTTTATTCTTACTGCATAAAATGTCTGAAATTGACCAAGATGAGATTTTCCATAGCCCTCTTAACTAGTGTCTCATTTAATTCTTCATCACTAACTTCCCTACTCTCCGGAGTGTAAAGATCACCATTGCGGAGGTGCTGGAATCTGTTTGTGCTTCTGGTGCAGGTAGCAGCGATGGTGCTTTGCCCCCACAGATTTGTTCTTTGCTTAGCTCTCGTTGGACAAATGGAGGCACCAAGGGTAACCTGGTAATACGGGTACCAAGGTCTGTAGTGGTCGTCCCAGTGATCCAAAAAGGGTCCCTTAGTTAACATGGTTATAAACACGACCCCTCTGTATACAAACGGACTACTTCAGCATCTCTCTCTCTGCAGTATGTATGCTCTATAGAGCAATTCTAAGGGGTTTTAGAGAAAAGCATCTGTCAGCATGGCTCACTAGCAACGCAGTACAGATATCCTAGATTTCCTTACTACCATTAGAGCTTCACTTTTGAAAAGAACATACCCCCTAGGTGTCAGTGGGGCTGGAAACTTACCTATGAAGATAAGCATCAGTAAGTAATTTCGGTACTAAATTATAGCTGCAACCTCAATTTTAATCTTCGGTTGTGGTCTAGCTATCACTAGCTATTGCCTGTGTTTCTGTGGTGCTGAGCTGCAGTTCAGACTTGCTGATGTTTGACCAATCTTAATACTTCTTTGCTTTGAGAGTGAAGCAGGCATTTATCCCTCTCTGCTCCTGCCTTCATTTATGGAGCCGGGCGCAGTGACAGTGATGGCAGACCTCTGCTGCTGCTAAGAAACGGTGATCTGTAGCTAGCGATCTATGTTTTAAGGGATGTGGCAGCTGAGAAACCCATAGTAAATTGATCCATGTGGCTCTTTGAGCTTTGAATCTGAGATGATTTTTGGAACTAGCACTGGTAGCAGTCGCCCAGGACCGCAGAAGGTCAGTACCATCATTAGCTGTAGCTCCAGCAGGTGGGATTTCAAAGAATGAAATACAGGCATTATAATATCTCTGCTGTAGCAGGCCTGACAAGATACTCATTTTAATGGTAATATATCAGCAGTAAATCTGTGACTTATATTAATTATTTAGGAAAAAACCTGAAGATTTGAGGGATGTAATTTAAACAAAACAAGCTTTAACAGGCAAGTGTTTCCCTCTTTGAGAACAAAGTGCTCTCAGAGTACAGGTGTAACTCTCTTTGAATTAACTACCAGTGATAGTTGACTGATCATTGCTTTATATAGCTAGAGTCTCAAAATATGTATACTAAGCAAAATAAATTTAATCTTTGTTCATGTAGATATTTTTGCTTCAGTTCATTTAACTATGTTAAAAATAAATAAAAACTGCATGACTGGTCCTGAAAACAGGAGGATTTCACTTCATGTACATAAAAATAACTTGCCTCCCTATGGAGGCTGCTGTTGTAGGTGGGAGAGTAGCTTGCTTGGCACTCCTTGATTCTGACAGGGCAGACAAATGCCCAGTCCTCTGCCTAATCAGTACTTAAATTTGCCTTTATTGGATTGTCTTCATGTATCCAACTCACTAGCTTATACATAAACTTTCCCTATTCGTCATAGTATCCTGGGTCCTTGAATGTATTCATGATTGATTGGACATACTTGTAGGCAGGAAAAATAACCCAAAACTTTATAAATCTTAAAAATAAATCTCTAATGTTACTGCAACATTAAGACTGAAAAATTCTAATAATATAAATGCAATAAATTGCAAGTTATGGCTTTTCACAACGTTAATTGGTCCACGTGGGACACTATATACCCTATAACCCAGAATAAATATCAGTGATACATTAGGGAAAACAACAATAAACCACATGTATGTGAAGTATGCAAGAGCTAATGTTATTGAAGAGGATGTAATTTTAGAGCTTGATTATTTTTTTTCCCCCTCCCAATTTTTAGTTTTTGTTTTGTACACTTGGTTCCCAGACTTTATTAAGAAAAAAATGTGCAGGGAAAGGAGATGAGGTTGTGTTGGATGATAATTTCTTCTTAATTAACTTACGAACTGGAACCAGTCTTAACTAAAACTTGATTCAACAAACACTTGAAAAGTGTGAAAACCAGGGAGCAAAGCATGCTGCTGGACCTGGGCACGTCGATGTGCAGTTCAGTACTCTACTGGGTGAAAGCTCAGGCCTCTTAACTAGACAATTTCTGAGCACGGTCAGTATTTTAAATTAAGTGGAAAACAGAACTACGGCATGATTACGGTCAAGCACTGGCTGTAAAATTCCACAGGATAGAGGTATTAGAACAATGTTTGTTAAAACTGGTTTTAAGTCTTATTGAGGACTTTTAGGGCGAGGCTGTGCTCCAAACTTCATACTTCTCTGAACAATGCCTGTGTGTAGTCAGTGACAGCAACTGTGCCAGTAGTAGTTTATAGGTTAATGCCTGCAGATAGATTCTAGCTTAAACTGCTTCCATGTTATATAAAAATCTTAATCTGCTGCTGGTTAGCTTGGATCAGCGACCTTTTTCCTAATATAAACAAGCAGGTGTCTGCGCTCATCTCGCCACCTGTCAAATGAGCATTGTGACACATACATTGCTGACCTCACAGGGTTCAAGGATTTGTTATTTTAAAGTTTTCATAACATTCTTCAGTTAAAACATATTCTAAAGTGAGTTTATGTATTTCACGTTTCCTACTGGCACCAGGACCTAGAGCTGGATGTAGCAGTGGAAAATCAAAGATTTGTTGGTACACCAGGCTGCATGACCAAACTCTCATGTTCCAAAAGCATCTGAGAAGAGCCATGCTGTGTCATGTCAAGAGTTGGTCTCTCTTGTTTGACAGTGGCCATCGACAGGGACCAAGGAAAAGCATAAGAAATACTTAGAAGCCCTAAAGGAAGACTCCTTATCAGGTCCAACAGTCTCCTGGCTGGCTGCTGTTTAAGATCTCCTGGAGCCAGATGTACCTGTACTGCTGTGTTTGACAGCTGTGGATGGTGTCTCCTTATCCGGGTGTCTGCTAACTGCTCTCTTGGTAGTTTGAGGTCTCCTACTTGTTCTTTTGTCCTGAGGGATAATGAATAATCATTTTGGTTGCTTGATCCAGTATAATTCATGTTTGGATGGACGATAGAATTCTCTATAATCTATGGAGCCATACAGCCTATTCAGCGTTTCTTCATCCAGAAGCCATTCTGTACCTCTGGTTGTCCCGTTGCCTGCCTCTGTATCTTTTCTTGTTACCACACGTGTTTTCTGAAATGCAATGATCAAATTGAAGAAAAATATTTAAGAAGGTGTACAGTGTGGTGTGAGAAGGTACAATAGGACAGCGTAATTGCATTTTCTGTTTCATTTGCTATCCCCTTCCCCTAAATGGATGATGTTCTTTTTTCCTTTTTGAATGGTTTCCTTTTTAACGTGAGAGCATTGAGTCAGTGTTTTCAGAAAACTGTCACATCTTGCAGTATTATTAGGACTGCAAAAATCAAACACGTGGAAGGTAAGCATGTCAGAATTAAGATTTGCTGTGCAATTTTATTCAGAGCTCTTGTGTAACCATATTTTCTGATACTTCCTCTGATTAAATTATGAGAATTTCTTTTAGCAGAGGACATCTGCCTCATTCAGTTCACACAGTGGATGCAGCTCATTAAAGAAGAGCTATTTAATATTTTATTTTCCTCTTCATTACTCCATCCCTTGTTTACTAGATGGCATTCAAATCCTGCTGTAAAGATGCAATTATTAATTCCCCTCTAAGCTTTACAGTGGCGCCCATTACTATAGTTTCTGAATGCTTCACTGGTAGTAATTAAACTTAATTTTCAAAACTCTTGTGTGAAGAGAGATGTCTTTTGGCCCTCTTCAGATTAAGAACAAAGGTAGAGAGAGAAATTACGTTCTAATCATTCGCTGTGTCTTATTTTGGGCATCTCATATTTGGAAGTGTGCCCAGCATTGTTAATATTTTATATATTCAAATTACAGCTTCAGTTGACTTCAGCTGCTTCGCTAAGTTTTCAGCTTAGAAGTAAATTTGGGCTTGGAATCGAATAAGGCCTTTGAGAAACTTGCAATTAGTGACAATGAATGAAAAATTTTCTGTAATAAGTATACCAGTGGTCATATTGGAGTGCTGCAGCAAGTGCAAGATTAGAATTCAGTTTGCCAAGTCAGCACTGAAACGCCCTGACTCTAAGGCTATCTTTTCTTTTGCCAGCCTATGCCTCCCTCACTTCCTGTGCGGCTCTTGCAGCGGTTGTAGCACAGAATAAAACTGCATGGGGCAGAGGTTATAAGGGAGAAGACACCTATGTACGATCATACAACTAAAGACTATCTTACGCCAGAGGCACAAAGCGTGCTAGACTGACATTTTTCTTATGACGTGTATATTACATACCTATGCATACTGAAGACGTGGGGAAAATTACAGCTTAGGACATGGAAATTAATTTATTAAGAGCAAGATGGCTGCTTTTGATGTCTGTGTTGTCACACTAAACAAAATAAATGTACACCCATCCCACTCGTAGTCTTTACAAAAGATGATTTTCTTCCCATACTTGGCAAGACTCAACCAGTCCTTTCAGGATGAACTAGATCTGTTGGAACTAAATCATGCATGGTATAATCCCAGTTCAATTGACTGCAATGTAATTGTATCTGTTTAATGCAATGGACGCTCGGCCTATTTTTAAATTCAATTATGGGACTCATGCTCTTAACTATTTTGGATTTTTTTTCTTGAAGCTCTCGTTTGAAATAGATAATAGCTTGTTTTAGTTTGGTTTTTAATTATAAATAAAAGACAACCACAGAATATCTTAACTATAGGGGCATAATGCTAACACAATACTCCTTTTGTCTTGGGAAGTGCCTTTCATCAGGAGATTTCAAAGCAGCTCAAAAAGTCAATTTGAACTAATTTACTCTAAAGTTCTTTTGTCTTATTTCTATGTTTCACATAAAATGAAACGTCTTTCACTATTAATGTTTCTTAGTGCTATTGTGAACTGTACCAACAAAATGTATTCCTGCTTTAAATAATAGGGTGTCCTACCTGACTGGTTGTTCATTGCTGTTGTTCAGGCCACATTTATAATACTATTTTGTTTGCCCTCGAGGTCTTTCATCTTTGTAAATGAGTTATAATGCCATGACATTGTTCTGAAATCTTGACGTTCACTCTGAACAGTGCTGTCACTTTTTAGTAAGTCATAGGAAGTAAAGAAAAGGCATAGCTGAATCTGGAAGGGAAATGTAAGCATTTTCCAACAGGAAATCATTTTACAGAAATTACTCGAGAAGTAATTGGTTTCCTTGCCATAAATTCTAATTTAGTATTGGAGAAAAAAGATCATACTTCTAAACTGTGCATTGCTCTGCGAGCATAACTGAGTTTAAATGTGTGTGACGATATAGATGGATAAATGCTATTGAAAGCATATATTTTCATTGGTGAACTATTGGGTTTTTTCTCTCTGAGTGCCACTGGGAAAATGAACTGCTCAGCTCGCGGCTCCCGAAGTTTCCAACTCTTGAACTGTGTTCTTGGCAATCGAGTCTTTCAGAATTGTTGCTTGATAAATATGAGACAAGTTAAATGCAGTTTGGTAGCCTAGAAAGGAATTACTGGATTTGGTGTGGTACTTGTGATGGTCAGGCATTGGACCATTCCTTTCTTGTCTGGGAAAAAGAGTTACTATTAGTCATACACACCTCATGAAATTCCAGATGACCGATATGTTTGGTCCAGTTGTACTGCTCTTTCCATTTTAGGATTTTGTTAGTTTACTACTTTTTTGCAAAGTACTGAGGGGGACAGCTGTACATTTGAGAGAGATATAGATACATATATACACGCACATTATTATTTGGATATGTATGCGTACATGAGTAACATTAATCGATGCAAGGCTTTCTCCATTTTCAAAACGAGTTTTTGAACTTTAAAGTTCTTACAGTATCGTGGTGAGAGCTGATTAGAATCTGTCACTCCTTTACAGATACAGGTTAAGTGGCTAGGCTAAGATCTTGTAAATCCCTGGCCCCAAGTTGTGTACTGAGGCAACTGTCTCTGTGTTTCACTGCAGACGATATACATTTTTTTTTTAAATGTTAAAAGTTGAACTGCTATTTTAACTAGTGTAATTTGCAGCATTTTTCCTAGTTGAAATGAGTAACGGTTTGCATTCACCATAGGATTTTGATGTTCACCACTGGCGTAATTCAAAATCCACTTAAATCGCTGCAGAAGTGCTGAATGGCTTCAGTCACCGCCAAGAACAAAAAACTAGCAGCACTGAATTCGGTTGGGGTTTGGGAAACAAAATGCACAAAGCAGAAAATGATATAAAAAAGCCTTCAACTACAGAACAGGATATACGAGTTGAGCAGTGTAAGCCTGCTGCTTCCAGCCATTCTGCCCAGCTGCATGTGTTGCAATTCTAGCCTCTTTATTTGCTGTATGGTTATTCCAACAGGAGAAGGCTTCATATGACTCAGGTCTGTATTTTCAGACAGTTCTGATATGTTGAGATATTTTTACATTAGAATGCTAAGGGTTTCTTGGGGGGTTAAGGTATGTATAAATAACACTACATTATTTAGTCCTTGTGATTTAATCTGGACGAGTTCGGTGGCATAGAGATAAGCTTGATCTCTTGGAAGAGTTTGCATAGACAGCCACAGTTAGTTTAAATTCCAGGCAAGAGTTTGTTTTGAGAATTAGAAATATTTTGTTCCATTGGGTATTTGGGCGAGGAATGTCATGCTTCATTATTCCTTACAAGCAATCTGTAAAAACAAAGCAGGCTTCAGAAACTGGGATGTTTTCCTAGTGGGTGCTGGGACTTTCTTCCCACACTTGCCTCTCTTCATTTGCTCTCCTGCATCCAGCTTTTTACAGCTGATTTTCCATGGTTTCCAACAGATTAATAAGGGCAAAATGTCTGACCCTTCAACTGACTTCATTTCTACTGTCTCCATGATGCTGTATTCTTTGCTGATGCAACAATTTGCATGATGTTGTCTGTCGTGCTTTGCACTATGATATTGCTGTTCAGTATTGCTGATGGGACTGGTTCATTTGCTCTGAACAGGTTGTCTCCTGGTTCTGACGTCTATGTCACAGTTTCATCCATTGCCTTAGCAAGATCGCAACAGTGTCGTAATTCTCCAAGCAACTTATCATCCTCAAGCGAGACTGGCTCTGCTGGGGGCACGTACAGACAAAAATCTATGCCAGAAGGGTAGGCACCAGACTTTTTTTGTACTCTTTTTAGGCAGGTTTTTTGTTCTCTGTTCCATTTGTTGTAACGTATATTAAACTAAAGGAGTGCTTACACAGCCTCCTGTCAGCTGTTGTTTACATGCATTAAAACATGTTTGTTTTCAACCTTCACTGTCATGCTTCTTGAAACAGCCAGTTTTAAAAATCCCCTGCTTCCGCTTTTTCCCCTTTGTGACCTAACCCCTCTCTCTGATCCCAGTCTACGACTGCTCAGGTTACTCTACAAAGGGACCTTTATGTATTTAAAAAAAAATCTTCATTAAAGGAACTGGTTTCGTGTTGCAAACTGCTTCATTTCACAGGTTTAGATTCTAAAATAAAGTAATAGGTTTGGGACTTGGCAGTTTGTGCTAATAATTGAAGCAAAGTGGTGTTGAGTGCAACTAAGACTTCAGATGTGTAGGCATGCTAAATGCTAAGTAATCCACAGCTAGCATCTTCTTCACATATTCACAATCATCCTGTTTGAAGGCACGCTCTTCCAACTTCCCAGAAATCTTTAGACTCTCTGAGGTGATCCAGTGTCAACGTAAGGGGCAACTTGCAGAGGAAGAAATTAAATCCATGCCATTTTCAGAGAGCATTGAAAGGAGCAATAAATCAAGCATCTCCAAGTAGGGGAAAAAATAATTGGCAGCAGGAGAGCTGTCTACCACATTTCTAATTACTTCCTTTAGAGGAGATAAAGGGACAAAACTGCTGATAGTTCACACTGCAGAGCTTCCCTCTGAAGTCTTCTTGAGTGCATTGCAGGTCATTGTGTGTAATTCATTCTGGTTTGACTCTTTTATACAGTAGAAGTATCTTTTTCTCTTTTTTTTTAAATTATTATTCGTAAGATTACATACCATTGACAGGAACTGCTTAGCACAAGGCGCACTGTCTTTTGCCTGTTGAGGTGTGTGTAAGGGGACACTGCTCTGTGTCAGTCCAGAGAATGCTGTGCTGCGCATGTGTTTGAACAAGTGCTGCTGCTTGCTCGGGAGCACTGAAGATTTGTCCTGCCCTGTCCTTCTCCTTGCAGCTCAGTTTGAGGTTTTCTGAAGAGGCCATCTCTTCTCTGCTGCACACCTTCATGAAGGCTTTGTTTGACTCAAATAATGACCCAAACAGGCCTTATAGTATAAGTTTGTGCTTAAGTCCTACTGACATTACGAGATCTGCTCTAAACCCATTAAACTTTGCTGTAAGGAAACTAAATAAAAGTGTGTCCAGAGTTCTGCAGCTGGAAAAAGCACTTAACCTCTTTATACACTGCTGCATACTTCCTGGCTCATCCATGCCAGCAGCACTTATGTGTTGCCTTGAACTCTGAAGAGCAGCTTGTGCTCCCAGTATCTTGTCTGCTCTTTTCCAACTGCATCATTTGCTCTATGAAAAAGGGATTGCTGCCATATGTCCTTAGACCATCACAACCATAACTGCTTGAGTAGGAAGGGATTTTTCAGACACGCTGGGATTTTTGTTTTGAATTGGCCTCAGAGTACATCAGCACCCATCCTAACCCTTTTCCGTCTTAATTATACACATATGTTCATTACAGCATTCTGCAACTTCAGCAGAGATGTGTCCTAGAAACCTTGCGTATATGATCTTTTTTTGTTTTGAAGTTGTAATTTGGTGCAAGGAAACATTGTTTAAATGGAATAATGAAAGAAGTAATTAATACGTGAACTTTGCATGTTCCTTATTGGATGCTTTTTTTAAAAAAGAAAAATCACTTATTAAAAACCAATTATTTGACTCTTATGTTCTGTTCTTATAGGAGAAGCACTTTGCCTCCCATACTGTCCTTGTACACATGAATCATATTTACTCAGGACATTGCAAACATTTTCTACCAGGCTAAATGGAAAGCATGAACAATTATGAAGGAAACTTGCCCTTGCCTCAATAAGCAAAGTAATGTCTGGCCCTTACTCAAAAAATCATTGCAGTTCCACGTGCATCTTCTGCTGAGATTGGTCTGAGACACTGGATTCAGGGCAGCTCTGTAGTGATGTTCGTTGTACCAGGTAGAGCTGATTGGTGATTAACCTGTATAGGTTGTTAAATTAGGGGAGAGATGTTGTAGCATTCAATTGCGAAGATGTTGAAGAAGGATGGGCTGAAGTAGGTACCTAGCCAAGGGGGCACCATGTCCTGAAGGAAATCTTCTCGAGGTGAAGCTCCAGTGTGCTGTAGGTATGCCAGTCTCTGAGATTTCCCAATGCAGGAAATCTCAACTACATAATTAGTGTATACATTTCTTTCTTGTTGCATGATATGACAGATTTGGAAAGTTTGTGAAACTTAAATGACTGGAAGCGTAGGCATGAGTCCAGCCTCTGTCAGACATGGGTAAGAGCAGTAACTGCTGCCTCTTCTAGATTATTGGTCCGTATCCTAAGATGGGTTATAGGCAAAACCTTCACTGCCTTCAAGAATGTTCAGATTGGTCTTGCAGTATATATATGTGTTTCGTATATATACTTCGCCTGAAGTTTACCTGAAGGTATGTATATGTAATAAATGATTATAAAATGTAAAAATGAAATTTGAAAATACCAAAATAATGTTTCTTCTTATGACATATATATAAAATGTATATTTAAACAATTTCCCTGTTCTTTTAATGCACATTGATTTCTCCTTTGAGTTTTTTGAGTTCGTTCCTGCATACCCTAATGGGCTATATATTTAAGCAGCATAGCACCACCTGTGTTTATTATTCCTGCTTTTAAATAGCCCACTTCATGTTAAAAAGGAGATCGAAACACATCTCTTGCTGCTCAATTAGTAGAGCAGTGGTTTTAATGAAGTAAAACTAGGAACATTGTGGTTTGTATATGTCTAATCTTGAAAAAAAGATCCCACATCATAAAATATGTCAAATGCCAAATTGATTCCTTTCATACATGTGAACATTATGGGATTAAGTTAAGAGGACAATGCATAGAAAATGTAATATTGATACAACACAACTTCATCACATCAAGGTTTCTTGGGCTATTGGCTTTTTCTTTTAGATAACAACTTCTAATTATTTTGTAATGAAAAGATATTCTTCTCAAAATACAAGTCTTAAAAGTTTGAAGATTACCTCAGATCAGTGTTTAAAGAATCAATCAGCTTTTGAAATGTTGTGTTTAGACTTGTTATGCATGTATTGCATTAGTGTTGAATTCATCGTGTTTAATTTTGATATTTGATTAAGTGAAATTCTAGATAGTCTGTGTGGATAGAAAAAGAGAAGCATTACTTGGATAATGCAATTTCAATTTAAATTGTTTGCATTCAGAAGGCGGATATATCCAGGTGTTGCTCACTTCATCAAACCATGTATTGGCTGTGCCAGGGAGCGGTGAACAAAATGTGACATTTTGGAGCTGCGTAGCATGTACACGCATGTACCACCTCCTTCTCTAAAGACAGGAGTGGGATTTTGTTGTTTCGAGTCAGGTGATGTTTCTTTGGTGGGTTCATTTGAGTTAATAAGTACATAAATTTCAAATGGGGTAACCACACTGAGCTCGTTCTGATAGTGGCAGATACCTGGTTTACATTGGAGGTTGTGTGGGGCAGTCTGTAGCTAGTAGAGTGAGTAGAAAGCACAGTTTGGGGTATTTTATTTTCAGAAAGTTCATTGAACTCTGTATGCTTTCTTCTACAGCAATGGGTATGCATGTCTCTGCTTTCCTACACCTGTATTTAGTTTACACCAGTAAACTCAAATTGGTTTATCATCCAATAACTTCATAATTTTAAAGAATTTATACCTCCCAGGTTTGGGGGGGTCCATAACCAATACAGTCAATTTTATAAACTCTTAATTAAAAGTGTTTGGCAGTGTAATATTGCCCCAAATGAATCTGTGTTGTTTGCATATGTGTCTGCATCACCTAGGTATGACCTTAATAGTCTTTTGCTTAGAACCCGGGAGACTGGCCGAGATCTATGGGCTTATTCCAACAATTTTTCCGATGCTCACTTTGACTAGATTGGGGCAGTAGTACTTTCCGCAGTATAAGATCCATCCTTGAAATCTTTTTCCCAATAAACGCCTCTCAGTTCCCAATGTGGCTTTTATCCAAATTTTTAAGTTTTACTCATTGTGGTCAGTTTTCTGTAACCATGTAACAGTCTGGTCACCTTTCCATGTAAACATCTATGTAAATGAAAACTAATAATTTTATTTCTGGATGTTTTGGGTCTGGTTTTTTAATTGTATGCACTGTAACTAGATGTTCTTTATCAAAGATGCTCAATAAATTAAGGTGTACTGTAATCTTACACATTGTAGGTGCTAAATGGTTCCTGGATCTGCTACAAAAATTAAACGGAAAATCATTCTAAGTCCCTCAAGCAGTTGTGCTATGCATTGCTCTGCCCTGTTGTTTGACATCAGCTTCTTGAAAGTGCTTTTTATCCCTTATGTGAGACTTATGCATATTTAAAATCATTATCTGTTTTGTTTTTTGGGGTGTTACAACAGGTTTGGAATTAGCCGTAGATCCCCTGCTTCCATTGACAGGCAGAACACGCAATCAGATACGGGTGGTAGCGGCAAATCCACACCCAGCTGGCAAAGAAGTGAGGATAGTATCGCTGACCAGATGGGTAGGTAATTAATTCTTTACAATGAGCAAGTGGTGCTATCCACAAGGTGACTTTGGTAATACCTCTCCACGCAGAGAGCAAACCCTCTTAAGCACTGCGTTTTCAGTGTCTTTGAAAGTTAACCTTGTTCATCAGGATGAATAATTAGGTCTGGGGCATATACTAGCTTCTGCAGTCTGTTTCCTTGAGACCTGTGAGTATCACCTGAGGAAGAACTGATTACAATTCTTCATTTGATTGTGGGACTAAATCTACCTTAATGCTTTTACCCAGAAACACTGTCGGTTTTAGAAGCAGTTGGGTAGGCACACTTACTAATTTGTCTTGCTGTTGAGGACTTGTTTGACCTCACCTACTCTCCCGAGTGGCTTGGCTTAGTTTAATTTTTGCTTAGTTTGTCTAAAGTGCTAGTGATGCTCCTTTTCAAACAGTGCTATATAAATGCAAATTGATTGTTTGATCATTGAAGCTATAAAAATACCATGTACAAAATGGAAAAAATGCAATTAAAGTTTAAATAGTGAAGTAAATCTATAGCTGGGTAATCATCTTCCACCAGTGTATACATTTTCATTGCACTTGGCAATTAAGCTGTCAGCTGAGGGAACATATTAACTACATAAAACAGCTGGATACTGAGAATTTGCATTGTTAAGCCTTCATTTGAAGTTTTTGCACACAGACCTTTTGCTACAGCCACGGCTTGACTTGAGTGGATACCAACAAGATTGACACATTGGAAATATCCTGTCTACAAACAGCATTGATCCAACCTGATGGCCGTGGTCAAGATTGCTAGATTGGGGTTTTTTCTAACTTTGTTGCCGTAGATTAAACAATTCCAAACTTTTTCTATTGCACATCTAGATCATCGTTTTGCTGCATCACAGCTTTTGTTCTACATAAATGGACTAGTGTTGAACACAGAATAAGGCTCAGTGAGATCAGCAGGAGTTTGTTAAAGCAAATGCCAACCTCAAGTTCTGAAGATGTAGTTTGTTCACATACCTTCACAACCTCAGTGAGCTGTGCCTTGAAGCCATCTGTCAGTCCCTCCCTCACAACTCCCCCCATACTTGTCACTAAAAAGCTGTGATTATACAGATCTGCGGTTCTCATTTTGACAGAATGATTTTTAATCGCACATGTTTTGATACTGTTGTGATGGTAACGACACATGTAAACCCGATCTTTTGCTCAGCATTACTTTTGCAGACCAACAGTTGGGTGTTGATGCTGGCACTGAGTGGAGCCACCAGCAAGTTCTCTTGTACAATGTCATGTGGCACCATATTAGCAAAATAAATAAATAAGACCAAAAAGAACAGGAAAAGTTCCATGGCAGAAGAGATAGCTCAAAGAGATAGCTCCAGAATTTGGCAAAGGCTGAAAATGCATGCTGATACATAATCCCTGTATTTTATCTCTTGTATGTTGTCCTGCATTCATAGAGTCACAGTTGGAAGCTGCATCTCTGACTGGAGACTTTATTGCCAGTCTAGTGAATTCAGGTGACAGTTTGATTCTATGCCAAATAAGCACATTTCCACTTGGGATAATCTACCTAAAGGTAAATAAGGCATTAGGTGCAGAGAATCCACACGCTCGCTCCTTCCTGGCCTGTTCTTAGCTACAGAAGACCTTTGTTCTTTGTGCACCAACACTGCTTGTTACCACTTGGCAGGGGAAGTCAAGTTTGATGATGATGATATTGCTATTACATTTCAATTTGTTTTTTTAAAAAGCTAATAATGCTGCAGGTCAAGATGAACAAACCATAGCTGTGTTGGGGAAAGCTTCAAAGCACTACTAATTACCATGGGTATTGCTAAGTACTTGATGTTCATAAGCACATGTTCTTCCTAAAAGCATCATTTTTAGAAGTGCAGAATATTGCATAACCACAGGAGAGGAAGTACGGATAAAAAGTTACAACTAAGAAAGATTCTTGTAAAATACTGACCTTGTGCTCTGAGAAGGCAGTTACCTACCTGAAAGACTGTGTCTGAACACCCTCTAGGCCTCCATAGTTATCTCCTAGGAAAAAAAGAAACTTAATTGGCCAAGACTGGCTGCTGTTTTTTCATGAAGTCTTACTGATTTACGCCAGGCAGGAATGGGCCCTCACTTACTCACCTGTGTTTTGTCACAATATGTACTTTTTAATTTGGAATGAATTTTATAACAGGTATCCAAAGTTTTTGGCTAATGGTAGCATTGGAAAAATTGCAGTGTAAAATTAGCTTACACATTTTCTTAGTTTGTTGCTTACACTGATTTTGTGCTGTATTGCAGAACCAACGTGCCATCTCCCAGCAGTATCCAAAGTGCTGCCATCCTTTAGAGAAAGCCCCAGTGGAAGACTGATGAGACAGGATCCTGTGGTTCACTTGTCTCCAAATAAGCAGGGTCATGTAAGTTATCCTAAAAAAAAGGAATTATTTAATGTTTTGCTCTTGCTCCACAAGCTCTTGGTACCAAAAGTGTTGTTCAAAGTTATATTTAGAGTATCAGTTAAAAAAAAGAAAGAAAAAAATCCTCAAGCCTTGTTCCCTCCTAGAATGTGGAGGAAGCAGTGGAGCAGACCTGTTGTTTCCTGAATCCTACAAAAGCTAAGCGCAGCCTACTGAAATATGTATTAGTTAATAAAGTTTTGTTGCCAGCTGAACAGCAACTTCTTGTCTATTGTGATAAGTAGAGGATTTGTGGGAGTTTGCAAAGCTATTCCAAGGCCTCTCATGTAAGACTTAGTTTACTAATATATTTTATAATGCAACGCTCAGAAAGCTGCTGCTTTGAAACAGAATAGTGATCTGGCTTTAGGCTTTGTATTTTCTCCACTTTACTCATCTAGTGTGTGTATTACCTACTTTCCATAACTTACCTTGCGCACTCTTGGAAGACTGTCTGAAAGGTCTGCTGGAATCCTGCTGAAAAAAATCTTTCTTGTTTTATTTGTGTTCAGTGTCTAAATGTTAAATTCTGCCTTTCTGTCTCTGCAAAGTTAGTTATTCCTACCTTTTTGGAGACTGTCACTTTCTGATTTACACAACAGACAGATAGATGAATGCAGTAATGTTTAGAAATTTAAAATGTCTTGAAAATTGAAGTCATTAGACCCAAAAAAACCCCACCCTCTAAACTTTAAATTACCCAATAAGCTGTATCAGTTGGGTTTTTTTTATTTATTTGTACAGTTGACTAAAACGCAGAGTTGTGTTGCGTGATTATATTATAAAAATATTAGTTGCATTTATTTTGGTGTGAGAAAGTCTTTCATTGGTTCCTGTTATTTGCCCCTGCTTTTGCCAGCAATCTTCTTTTAATAGAATTGGCAGTTGTACTTTTAGCTATTAATTCATATCAACGTATCTTTATTATTAAAAAAAAAAACAACCCACCCCACAAAACCCACCCAAACAAACCAACAAAAACACACCTGTCTTCCTATTCTTAGGAGCACAAACTAGTTTTTATATGTAGATTGATCTGTTTTCTATGAGATGTATTTGACCGTATAATGATGTAATACATAACTCATTAGCTTGTGTGCAAAGTGTAGCACTGGAATTATTAAAGCTTGCATTCTTCTCATTTAGTCATTGTTAAAGTAAATCTTTGTTATGTAGACAGATGGATGGGGGAAGTGAAGCAGTTCCTAATGAAGAACAGTAACTTTAATTGGAGATAACTAGGAGACTGGATCAACTTAATATTCCGCCTGTTTTTCTGTCAGTGCTTGATTTTAGTATCATAAGAAATGTGGATGCTGAAATTTCTTGCTCTCGGTATACGTCCATTCTCTATTCTCCCTCTTTTCCAGTGAAAAAAAAACCAGTATTTAATCTTTCATATTTGGCTGGGTACTCTGCTCATGCCTGTTGGGTAAAACTCCCGGAGTACACAAATAGGAAAGGGGGTGCTAAGTCTCCTTTCCATCCCTTCCCTTATAACTGGGCCATCTGGTCACCAAACAAGTCCATTGCCTACTGAAAAACTGTTTTAGTTCTGATTATATAGGTGACCAGAATGTAGACATGTTCTGTAGATGGAAACTAAAATTAAGGAGTTCAGATGGATATAAATACCTCAGAGGTAGGTGAGCTACTAAGCAATTACGAGTGTATGGCAAGAAATTCTTCCTGTAATGAGATGTTCCACCAATGTCCACTATGGAATTGAGGGCATCCAGTTTCTTAACAGCTGGCTGTAACCAAGGACAGAACATGCAAACCAGCCAGACGCTGGCATGCCCTGATGGGACAATTTCAAAGCATTGCATTAAAGCTTCCTTTCTTTCAAATTTGCCTTCTGGAAAACAATTTCAGTTTAGTTAAATAGCATTTCAGTGGTCATTTGCAAAGGACACTCCTTCTGAGTATCCTTACTACAAAGGAGTAGGTTATTTTGCCCTACTTCAACCTTTTGATAGGCAATTGGATTATTAAAATAACACATGCACTTTCCATGGATTAGTTAGGTTTCATGTTCTAAAATGTTGGGAGTCTTAAAATTAGAATATTTTTAATTATAGTAGTTATAAACCAAGTCAAAGTCTACACAGCTCAGCCAATTTCATTGGACTGGGCTGAGCAGAGCTGTGCTTGAAGGGAACCAGTGCAAAGTGTTTTGGGACAAAATACAAACAGCTCTGACTTTTCCTGAATAGTTAAGACATGGCTTCCAAATCCATGTGACAGCTTTGTACGTACGCTCAGAACAGCGCACATGCACTGTATTGAAATGAAATTTTTAGAGTTTATTAGTCTCCTCAGTGTATTTATCCAATACCTCAAGGTGGAAGAGCTCATATTGTGCAGTGGTGACTGTTGTAATTGTTTATTTCCTCCTCTTTAGTGCCATAATTCTGAAATAACGTACAAGTGTAATTTGGGTTTTGTTTTTGCATTGGTGTTTCTTCTGTAGTCTGACAGCCACTACTCCAGCCATTCCAGCAGCAATACTCTCTCCAGCAACGCCTCCAGTGCTCACAGCGATGAGAAATGGTATGACAGTGGAGAGCGCACTGAATCAGAGCTGAACAGCTACAACTACCTTCAAGGGACTTCGGCTGATAGTGGCATAGATACCACTTCCTACGGACCTAGCCATGGCAGCACTGCCTCCCTGGGAGCAGCCACATCTCCCCGTACAGGGCTAACAAAGGAGAAAGTGGCACCGCTGTGGCATAGCTCCAGCGAAGTGGTCTCCATTGCAGACAGGACATTGGAAAAAGAGAGCCACATAGACCGAAAGACTGAGTCTTCACTGAGCCTGGATATTCACAGCAAGAGTCAACCAGCCTCCAATCCTCTTACGAGGGAGAACAGTGCTTACAGTCTTAGTGATGCTGTCTCACATACAAGGTAATTTTCACCTCTTAAGAGATTGACCTCTCCACACTCATTTTCCCATTCTCACGCTTTAGCCTATCAAAAGCGAGAAGTGGATGTTGGAGAGAGTTTTCTACTTATGTTAACCAGTGTTTTGAAAGATCTCACTGTGCAGAATGCTTGAAAATTAAAGCCACCTTTAGTCTTTGCATCTGCTACTGCTTATAACACTAAAGAATGTCTTTGAGAGCGTTTTCCATACTGCAGATACTAAAGTAACGTAAGACAGACACGTGCCTAATGTGTTTATAAGGAGTATATTGCAAGAACTGCAGTTCATATGTGGATCAGAAAGGAGATCCGTCCATTTTATTAATTCACAGAATATTTAATGTGTGTTTTAATATGAGGTTCTTTTTTAGTCTTGCAAGTAGGTGTTTCAGATGTTTCTTTCTTCCCCCCCCCAGTCTTTTTGTTTGGAAATCTGCTTGCAGTCAGTATGATCAAGACTTGAGAGCAAGTTGCTTGGGAGCGCTAGCATGTAGATTTGAATCTCATTCTGCTGTAAGCTTGTGGGTATGACACATTACAGTCACCCTCTCCCTCAGTTTTGCACTTGTAAAATAGGCAATATCAAGTATAATGTGTTTGAACACCTCAGGTGGAAGATACCCACTTTACAAGTTAATCAGAGCTGCTAGAGGCAGAAAATATTTTAGACCATTTTCCAAACGCATTTCCCAAGAAGTATTCAGTGCGCTTTTTGAAAAATACTCATACCGTGTCATACTAGCAGCAAGGAAAAAAACCATAGCTCTTCCTTGAAAGATGTGTGATCATTATAGTTTGTTGGCTTTGCAGAGCCTGACCGTTGCGTTTTTATTCTTAAGGCACATCTGTTTGGAGCGTGCAGCTAAAATACCTACAGGCTGGAAGTCTGAAGCAATTTTTGCTAATCATTTTGAGCAAAGCTCCATTTATGCAAGGCTAGATGTTTATCAGACAGTTTAACAACTCTTCATACAGTAGCTGCAAATAGGGGTTGTCATAGAGACTGTAATGCGGTGAATGGTCTCCATGTACTTTGTCATGGTAATTTTGACTAAGAAATCTATTAATGGTGGTCCCGCTCTGGTTGTCTGCCTCTCAGTTGGCTGGTTTTGGTACTAAAGCTCGTATTCAGTTGGTATAAATCCTACCCAGGTCTTTGAGACTGGTGGTTTTAGTAGCTATGCAGGCAGGAAGGACTTGAGCAAGTCTGTAGAAAACACTGTGCAGAGAGATTTCCTCAGATTTTGGGGAATGTTAGCAGGTGCCCCTGTCTTGAAGATAAAAATCTATATTGTGGTTATCTACAGTTTTATCTCTTTTAAGACAAGCATGTTTATATGCATTTAACATTCCTTAGAATTTACCACATGCCCTGCAGTACTTGTCTGAATGTAGCTAGCAGGAGCATTAAATGTGAGATTCTTATACAAAATGCTGATAGTAATAAAGTTGTCAGCAGCGTTTCCATTTGGAAGCGTTTTTTCAGAAGCAACTCAAAGAAGCCTGGAAAACTTATTTGGAAGCGTTATTGTAAAGGTGTGCCTAATGGGAATGGCATCTTCAAGTCTGAGGTTCTGGTTTCCTCTTCTCTGAGCATCAAATAGGGTTAGTTCAGTAGAAAAGCCAAGAAAATTTAATAGAAAGAAAGATATCTTCGCAGAGCAGGTAGACCCTGTCAACTCTCATCTTTGTCTTCCATGGATATACTTTGCAACTTGATTGCAAACTTAAGTCTAGGGTGTTGTTTCGTTATTTATTACATGATAGTATTGTGTCTCCAAACATGGTATCTTCTCCGATTGATTTGGATTAATTTACATGATGTTTCTCTGATGATACTGAAATGATTCTCTATATGGTTTTGGGGGACTGTTACTGAAATTTCCAGATAAAGGTTCCTTAGGCTTTACGCTAAAGAAAACAGTCGGGGTTCTTTTTCCCCATTTCATTTAAAAATCAGATGTTAAAAATGCAGCTGTTTGCAAAGAGGAGTAGTAGCGATTTGTAGAACCACATGGGGCATGATACTTGAGAAACTGCAATGCTTGCACCCACAGCATTTATTTTGGTGGAGAAAAAACAGGCTGACTTGTGTTCCTCCTTTATTATTTCTTATTTTGGAAGACTAGAACATGTGTTTGCCTCACAATAAAGCAAAGGCACAGTGTGGGCTAAAAAGCTTTCATTTTGTTTCTCATGGTGTCCTCAGTTGGTGGTTGCACACTGAACAGCAGTGCTGACCTGAGGAGACCCTAGGTCCAGCTGTTTGCTCCCAACTCTCCCGTAGCTCTTCCGATGGAGGCCCAACAGCTTGGAGCTGGAGGCTTGATAAACTGGCACATCCAAAATGTAACCACAGCTGCCTGCTTCGAGGAGGTGAAGGAGGGGAGACCAAAGGATCATTCTGAGCAGGCTGCTTTTTGTGAGAAATGAACAGCTTAATTGGTGTGTTTCTCTATCGGTTTCTAAATTGTTATCCTTTGTTGCTTCTCACTTTTTTACCTATTGCCTGTGGATACCGGAATGTCTGTAACGTCTTTAGAGTCGGGTTTCTGAGCAAGAAGAAAAGGAATTTGGCCCTAAAAAGAACTCCCTGACAAAAGAAAAGAAAATAACCACAAATTAGAGTGTTTGTGTCTGTAGAAGACAGGAGCGATAATTAGTGTTCAGATCATTTGATGGTGCATAAAAGAACTTGTACCTGAGAATTGGTGGCAAAAAGTAAATTATAGTGATTAATTTTTACAGCAGAGCTGCTGGCTGGGTTTTATTTTTCTTCTCCACCCCCATTCCCAAAGTCCTTCCTGATGATTGTGCAGATTTCTCATAGCATCCCAGGAGAATTGCATTATGTAGGCCAGTAATTATACAGAATCATTATAGCTGAATGTCATTAAATGAAGCCATATGCGCTGATGGCATGAATTCCCTAGGAAAAAAATAAAATCAAACTTTCATTTTCACCTAAACTATACGATTTCTTATGGTCCTCTTACCAAAACTAAGAGCAAAATCCAGGCTATTTCTAATCGAGTATCTTTTTCATTGCTTCTGATAATTTTAAGGTACTAAATATTATTTAGTGATTGTAGAATACTTTTATGAAAGGCTTCTTTGCAATTCTTGCAGATTATCATGTAGTATTTGAATTTTCTCCCTAATTAAATCCTTGATGTCTCAATAATTGGGGTGGGAGGTGGGGGACCAACAGTGGCGCTCGCTCTGTCCTGAGAATACGAGGACTGAATTTCTTCCAGATGTAATCAAGGTGATCCAGGTATCTCTTACAGTATGAGGAATCCTCTGCATCCTTCCTGGTATTGTATATACTGCAATAGCTTTGCATCACTACCATAGTGTTCCAGCTCCGATTTATTTTTTTCTAGAGTTTATCCAAAGCCTTTTGCTCTCCAGATATGCTCTCAGTTAACAAGTGTGTGTGTGTGTGTATCTGTCAGAATCCTACTGGCCTGCCTGTGTTCACTTGTAGGGTGAAAAGCTTCAGCCATATCCACAGTTCTGTGCATAATTTCTGAAGCAGAATATCCTCCCGAAATACTGTATTGTAAAACCGCAGATCAAAACATGCAATATGCTTTAAAGAAATGTGTATTTTAAACTGTATACTAATTTTCTTCCTCATTTGCTAGGCTGCTCTTGGCATATATTATTGGATGCATATTATAATAAATATTAAAGTAATAATACTTAAAATACACAATGTGCATACACAATGATATAAAAATATTATAATCACTATTTTATTACATGTATGTATGCATTTTATATGTAAATTTTATGTAGAGCATATTGAGCATAATTTTTTGCCCTCTTTGCCTAGTAATATTAAGGATTGACACTACCAGTCTATCTAGGAGTTATTAGTTTTTATCAAGAAATGTTTCCGTACAAGTAGCACTTCCTTGAGAACTGCCTGATGGATAAAAGAATTTGGAAACGTGGTCAGAACTTCCCTTTTCCTACACAGAAGCAAAAGACTTCTCCACTTCTTGAGTGTATTTAGAAGGGGGTAAAAATAAAAAAAGAATTAAATATAAAAAAAATAGCCCCATAGATTTTCTTTAAAGATGTGCATCTTCCCCAGACCTTGGTGTTTTAATTTTGTGGTGGTGATGCCTCACAGATGGGCTGGTTTACTCAGCATGTGTAGGAGTTTTCTTTCAGTATTGAAAAAAAAAAAAGAGAAGGGGGAATGAAGATAAATTTACTGCCTCTCCCCCTAGCTCTTACTTTTTTTTGCTTTCTTGCTATAAGTTATGTTTGCTTACATCCGTTACAAATAGGAAGGTTGTGATATGTATGGCCAAATATACAGGCTTGATCAACAGGAAAATATCTTCCTGTATTTTCCAATCTGCCATCTTTTGTATAGGCTTTTCAAATGTACAGATGGAAAGAGAAAAAAAAAATTCTATAACAGAAAATCTGGATTATTGTCGTTTGATTTGCATACACATGGGGAGATGCATCTTGCCCCTGATGCGAGGGACTTTGCAGCCATCCCTGTGTACGTGAGACGGAAGCATGGGCTGCAGCAGCCGGTGCTGTTTGAGGTGGGAATCCGCTCAGACTCCTCTTGAAATCCACAGCACTTAACTGTTGGGACTCACAGTGCTTAACTTGAGCCATATGAAAAGGAAACATAGTTGAAGGTGATTTTTTAGACACCATCTGTTGTCAATGGAGAGAGAGGAGAAACTCCAAAGCGTTAATTCTCCCAGTGTATCTGAGACACCGAATTTAAGATGAAGAGCATCGCCTCCTATGGACATTTCTCCATTCACTACAGCAGGAACCAGACAAGTGGCACAGATTAGATAACTGACTTCTATAAGGCTAAATATAAGTGGGATTATTTTCTTAGGTGGCAACACAAATTTAACCTTCAATTCTTTTTTCTGTTTCACTGAGAGATGTGAAAATGCATTGTTTCATCAAGATATCAAAAGAATGATGAAGAATTTTCTGTTAAGCTAAGAAAGAAAAGATTATTCAGTGACTTTATTCAGCCTTCCAGCTAATTTTTATTTCTCAGTCAGAAACTGTTCTTTACCACGGGGCCATCTGTTTCAAATTCCTTCCTTGCAGTGTTGGATACAGGGATGAAAATGAAGCTAAGTTGTGTAGAGAGCTGATAGAAAACTGGTCTCCAAATATATAATGCTATTTCAGTACTAAGGCTGTACACAAAGTTTTCCTATAACTGTACTTAAATGCCTGACCTTTTAAGATTGTTATAGTAAATATTGTCTTAGGCCCTAGTGCTCCCTGATATTATGCAAGTTGCATCAATTTGAATATCGGCATAGCTAAGGAGTAGCTCCCATCTAAAGCCCCCCTCTTTCTTCCAACACTGAGCTGCAGCTGGTCATCCCAGCTGGTTTTGGTCGAGACAAATTGTGATACATATTAGAGACCTGCTCAAACTTCTCAATTTAAGAGTCGTCTTTTGCAAATGGTAACTGCTTTTCAGGCAAAATCCTGGAAGCCCTCTTCTGAAAGATGCATGGGTTTCTTCTTTGGCTTGTTGTGAGTCTTAAAGAGATGTTTCCTGTTGCTTAAATTCCTTCAGAATATGTTTTCTTCCACAGCCAGGAATTCCAGCAAGAAATTGGACTTGGGTTCTTTTTTGGTAATTCAGCTACAGTATCTTGTATTACTTTTAAGCTGCCTACTAACCGTGAACCCTAGATTTCCCACTTGTGAAGGAAAATGAGGGGATGGTGGTATATTGCATCCTTAAAGGTTGCTTACAACATTTTTCATTACCAGGTGAGATGTTTTTAATGAAACGTTGGCGGAAGGCTGTTACGAAGAGCAAACTGTTTTTGCTACTCTACCCACTATTGATGAGAGTAACATCTTGTACCCAGAGTTCTGCTTTAAAACCAGCTAAACAAGGTGCACAATACATATATATACACACATTTGAGGCAAATTTTGTCTTTATTATGTTTTTCTCCTAGTACCATGAGCTCACGACACTCTGCCAGCCCAGTTGTTTTCACCAGTGCCAGAAGCTCACCTAAAGAAGAGCTTCATTCTGCTACTTCTCCCCAGCTTGCACCTTCTTTCGCCTCCTCTTCCTCCTCGTCTGGTCCTAGGACTTTCTACCCTCGCCAGGGTGCTACTAGCAAGTATCTGATTGGATGGAAAAAGCCAGAAGGGACAATAAACTCAGTGGGGTTTATGGATTCAAGAAAGTAAGACCGCTTTTTGGTTCTCTTGTTTGGTTATTTGCTTTAATTGTAAAGAAGCATTGAGATGCGTGACACTTCTCTGTATAGAAGAGCTCAAGACTATTTAATAGAATGTTAGTCTTCTGTCAAACTTAATCTCTAATCTAGAGTTCTGCAGTTGGGCTTAAATATTTGATAGTTAGCTAATCTCATTCCCTGTTAACTTGTAAAATATTTTTTTTTTGTCATTTCTCGAGAGCTGTATGGATTCAGTCCTGTTAAAGCTTATCTTTGGGACTTCTTAAAGGTGACTCAGAGTACTATTTGAGCCACATACATTAACAATCCTCTTAATGTAGAGCCTGAGTTTTCCTTAAGCCTCTCATCCATGTAGTAGCTCTGTGGCACTCCATGTTGCCTTAAGATTGCTGCCAGCATCCAGTCTAACTGGCTTAAAGCAAGCCAAGATCTCTCTGCGTTACAATATGCAACTGTCCCTCTGGGAAAAGAAATTGAAAAATGACTTATTACTGAAAATATTGTTCCTTTAAGTCTAGTATGACTTGGAAAGCACGTGGTTCAGAAAACCCATTTCAAAGTAATTTATTCAACCCTTCTTGCCTTTTATTGGGTCAAGCACAGTATCCCTACATGATACCAATAACTGGTTGTCAAAAGGAGATGTTGAACCTTTGTGATAACTGCATTATGAAAAGCCACTTAAAAGACTAAAGAAACTTAGTGATTTGCTGCTTTGGGGCTCATTGAAGACATTTGAATTTTTTTGTTTTGTACAGAATAGATGTTATTTTCATAGGTTTGGTCCCTTATTGGGAAAATGTATTATGGTAACTTTAAATATATTGCTAGTTGATGTTTTGAAACAAGTTTATTCCTTGAACAGGTATTCGTTAAGATGAGACTCTACTGTATTAGCGAAACTCCTTCCCTCCTCCGTGCCCCCTACCTAGGTTTTTTCTTTCAAAATCTTGAGGGTGCTATAATTTTTGTTTCATTCATGCCTCCTGCCCCAGGGCTTTGAGACCTGAATGTGTCTGTTCCGTTTCATTTAAGACGTCACCAGAGTGATGGCAATGAAATGGCCCACCCTCGGCTGCGTGCTTCAGCAAGAGATCTACGAGCATCACCGAAACGAGCATCCAAGTCCACCGTTGAAGAAGAGCTGAAGAAATTGATAGATCTCGATAGCCCAACACCTGAATCCCAGAAGAATTTTAAGGTATGTTAAAGAGAGAGTCTGTCATCTGGCTATCTCTTGTTCAGTTAAGTGAAATCTGAGAATACCTTGAAGAGCAACACACAGGTCCTCTTCTGATCCAAGTCATAGTTCTGTTGTTACAAAATAGAAATGTGTAAAGTTACACTTTATAAGAATTTCATGATTGAGTTCATTGCTGTCTAGGCATTTCAGCTAGTACAGGAAATGCATCACATTTTGGAAGAAGGTGAAGCTCAAAGATTCTGTGTAGAAAGTGCTGAATGCTTTCAAAGCAGTCAAGGCTGAAGTGTTTATTCATACAAAGCTTACTCAGTTGGACTTAGCCTTGGACTCCGGAGTTTCCTAGATAGGATCTTCTGTATTCTCACTCATAACAGGAAAATAAAATGCAAGGCATTCCCTGAATTCTCATCATGGGCAGAAAGTCATTCATTTTGTCACAGACTTAGCTACTAGAGAAATAACATTTGGGAAACAGTTTCGTTATTACAGAGACTGCAATATTATTACAGTTTTTTGTCCAAATTTAAAAAGACTAGTATGCCAAATTGCAAAGGACATTTAGGACTACTGGCGCATGGAAGATCCTGTAGTGTTGTCTTATGCATTTGAATTGTTCTTCAGTTGCATCACTAGACAGTGACTTGTTGACAGTATTGAAACTCCTTGCAAAATGCACATTTTTATGCCTCTCTAATCCTGTTACTGGACAAGGACCAAGACTGCTCCCTAAACTTAAGCAAATATTTATGAAGAGTAAATAGTTAGAAACATTTCCTGATGTGTTTCAAAATGTGTATAACACCACAAAAGTGCATATATTAATCCATCATTTTGAAGAGAACGTCTCAATTTCTACAGTCACCATGTACAGTCAGTGCTTAACAGCTCAGGCTCATCACCTAAAGCCCAAATGGTTTCCACAGCAACCATGCAGAAGAGAGAGCTCCAACTTCTTTCTTTGCTTGTAAAAACCCAGAGTGGCTTATTAAAACTTGTAAGCACTAGCTTCCTTACACACGTTATTTCAGCTGTTACCTTTGAGGCCAGAGGGGAAAAAAAAAACAACCTTGCCAATGGCAAGATATCTCTTTCTTAGGTTTGTGGTAGTTCTGAGGGGGGTGGGACATGGGCAACGTGAGCATCTCCTGTTGGTTGAGAACAATCTCCTTGCTCAAAGCATTGTAAGAACTTCCATTCTGTCTAAAGAGGTGACCTGAAGGCTGTGCAAAGTGTGTATGTTCCAAAGTTAGTTGTTTTTCTGATTTGGGGTTAGTGAATCAATTCTTACCTTGATCTTTATTTCCTGGTCACTGTAACAAAAGTTTACACTTTTGATAAATTTCAGCAAGTTAATAACATTCTATCACACCAGCTAATTACATCTTTTCCATTTTAAAAGTAACTGTTATTTCTGCCCACTGCATGATTCGTATTTCATCTTACAAAAAAGTTGCTCTTAGGGCATAAAATTTTTTTGGCTTTTTTTTCTTTAATAAAAGGAATGATAATGCCCTTCGTTAGTTCACTGCACAAAGATCAAAAATCCTCCTCCTTCCTGTCTGTTGGCTGCCAAAGGCTTTGTTTGCTAGTAGAATTCGTTCTAAGCTGTGATTTTGTGTGTCTTGTGTCTTTTATCTTCCCAGCATTCCTTATCTCCTTACCTACTACTTATGCGTTTTATCTTCTCAGACAAGTCACTCTTCTTGTTCTCCTCCCTCTGCTCTATTACCAGAAGACAATTCCTACTTGTATTGCCTCTGTTTTGACTTCATCAGATGTTCATATCTGTGCACCCTTTTAATCTCAAGGTCTGATACCAACTGGCAGTTCCAGCTCCTAATTCTTTAACACTAAATGAACTCTATGACCCTTGAGTAAACTGCTTGACTTCACAGGTCGCTTTTTTCCTTTGCCACTTCAGGACAAGTACTGGGAGACTTCACTGGATCGTAACATAAGCCTGCTGACTGAGCTTTTAAATTTCAGACTAAAAGAAGCAGCTTGATCCTCAGTGTAACGTAGTGTCAGTTGCATACCAGAAGTTGTCTCATTTCTGTAGCGTTAATTGTATGTGCAAGGTTTGTACTGCGATGGGCATGTCCTGAGGGAGGCAATGCAGAAGGCAGAAGTTGATGTACTAGAAAGTTGGCATGGGACATGGCTTCTCTTTCCTTCTTTGTCTTTTGATGATGGCAGGTTTTTGAAAGTAATCTTAATTGTTTCTGATCCTTAATCATAAAACCAAAACATGAAGCAATCGTTTAGTATTAAAACTTGTAATGTTTTGGGGAAAAAAAAAATCTGGCAGATTGTCTTCCACTGTATAATGCCTCCTCCACACTCTTCTCCCACCTTGTAGTGGGCATTTTTGATCACAGGAATAGAGTTCTGACTGTTTAAACATTTTTTTTTTCCCTTTTTCTGAGAGAACTGGTTTTATGTACAAATGAGCAACTCTTTATAATGTTTAATTTTTCTGGAAATCATATTATCTCCTTTTTTGTTTAAACTTGCTTACAGAGCAAATGAGGGTGATGAGGTCTTCCTTTCTGTTTGTCATTTCTCCATGAAAGCCTTTGGACTAAATATCAACCAAACCATAAAGAAACATTACGTCTTAGAGATAGTTGTGTTGCTGAGTGTTTCATGAAAATGAGTGTCTCTGCTGGTGGGAATGGTACCCATTCTTTGATAGCAGCTCGCTGGCTCTGGCCAAAGTGTATGTAACTCCTGGCTAACCACAGCATTGCTGTCTCCTCTGGAGAGCATGGAGGAAGCCGGGGTGATGGTGGGGGTAAGACACAAGTACTCTTACTCATGGGATGACTTAATTTTGATTCAAATCCTTCTGAAGAGCCAAAGCGGTGGTAGGTGTTCCTAGCTGTTCAGTAATGTGAGACTTTTAATTAGTTGGCATTTGCTGAGGCTCTGCCTGCAGGAAGGCAGCCTCCTCCACGCACGAGGGAGAACTCCGGTTTATGCAGCATTCAGTCTGTTGCTGTAAACATTGTCTCTGCTACACCTCAGAATCCGTGAGGCCTGCCGGAGATTTCCACTTCAGGAGAAATTTGAAAGGTATTACAAAGGTAGAATGTGAGATTGCCTAAAAAGGACCTATTATGTATGTTACCTAGTCATAATCTCCTTCAAAGCAGAGGAGCAGAGCTCTTTTTCCTATCCACTCTGGAAAAAATACTATGTTAACACTTGCTTTCTTATTTAAAAAAAAAAAAAAAAAAGTTTTAAAAAAAATATTTTGACATAGACTTCAAAAGTTTCTTCATTGATTTATTTTTTCTCATTTCTTTTTATTTGTTTTTATGAATGTATAGTCACACACTCTGTCCTGTCAGTCTCCCTTTCCCAGCACTCCTACCACAAGGCGTGCCTTGCAAAGGACTTTGTCAGATGAGAGTATTTACAGTGGTCAAAGGGACCACTTCTTCACCTCGCGGGCCTCGCTCTTGGACCAAGCCATGCCAAACGACGTACTATTCACCAGCACGTACCCTTCTCTCCCAAAGTCACTGCCGTTACGGAGACCATCGTATACTTTGGGAATGAAATCGCTACATGGTAAGTGTATTTCCCATTTTTCTACTTTGAGAGGAATCCTTTCTGAATCATGTTAAGGGAAAGTGTTTGTAACAGCAATTACTTCCATCTTGATTTTGATAAAATGAGGAGAGTCAAGTCATGTGCCTGAAAATATAAAATAGGAAGGGAAATTTTTTTCCTCATTTCAGTGGGTAGTCGTGCAGTTATCTTGTGGAGGGAGCACAAAAATTTGCCTGTAAGTTTTCACCATTTCTTCCAGGAGTCATCTGGAGCAGTTGGACCAATAGGCAAATAATGTATGCCTTGTTATCCACCAGTGACAACTTCAGGTGTCATTTCCTTTAGTGTGGCATTGTGGGAGCAAAATACCGTTAGGAAAATAATGATATAAAAGTGGATAAATACCGGTGGGTATTTGGATGTACAACTATACGAGATGCAGCTTTTATCGCACCACATGTTTTTGAATTCACTCCCTTACCCTATTCATTTTACAGGGCTTGAGTTACTTAATTCTAGTCACACATCAACAACTAACAAGAAAAAGTTACTCGGTAAACTGCTGTCAAGAAGGAGCTCAGCTTTTCCTCCATTAGTTTACAGAAAAGTCTCAGTAGGATTATCAGATCGGTTGTGTGTTGCTGCATGCGAATGGCTCAGTTGGTGAGAAAGGGAATTTTCACAGGTTCCCGCTGTACCTCATAACTAAATGTGTACTAAATGTAGAGCTAGATCTGACAGTGTAGGATTCTGCAATGTTTTCTGAAGAAGTACGTATCTGCTCTGGTTTATTCATGTATGTTTCAAGAGGAAAATGCAAGGCTATCAATAGATTCAACTCACTATAGTGGGCCCTAAGCATGGTCTGTATTTAGATACATAAGATACATTTGATAGTGCAGGCTGCTGAAGAAATCTATTTTAAATTCTTTTCATCTGTCTGTGATCACCAGGCATCAGTTTTCAGTGTTGAACCTGACATTTTCATGAGCTGTTGTTTCTGTATAACATGTTTCTTGCGTAAGAGTTAGGAAACCGAGCTCTCTTTGCTTCTGTTTTTTATATGCGCTAAAATAACTCTGCAGACTCTGTGACACTTGTAACTGGCTGGTGGATTTGGCTTCTGAGAGCTTGGGGTCAGGAAATCAGTGACACAGTCACTAAAAAAGGGGCACTTGATCTCTCTTCGTTTAGGTGCCTGTATGTTCTGAAAAAAAAACCACAAAACTTTCTTGCGCTGTCACATTCTCTTCCACGCCAAAGCGATTACTCCTAGTGCATAAGCTTTATCCATATGTCAACAAAACAAGATTTTCCATTTCCTAGAAAAAGGATGCCTGCGTGATAAAACCGGCTATTTGAGTGACACATGAATTGTCTCCCCACACCCCCCCCAACTTGCCTTTGCTGAGAGAAGGATTAAGTAGAGCTGGGTATCTAATACAACAAGTATTTGTTGGCTTCCAGATTTTCAAAATTCTTTTAATTCAAAGATCTTAGTGACAAATAACAACCATTCCAGAGCACCTTTGTTTGTTTTGAAGAGGGAAAACAATGAGATAAAAATGCTCTTATTTACTCATCTGTCTTAATTAACAATCCAACTCACTTTTAAAACAGGTGATTTTTCAAATGGTCAGTTTTTTTCTTCTATCTTTTCACTAATTCTAAATACTTCCACGTTAAGAACTCCCCAGATAACTGCCCTCTCTTGGGGAGATAATACAAGAATCCTACAACATTTTTTAATTCTTTCTTTACGCCCTGATGGAGGGAGGGCATGAGGAAGCAGGTTGTTGCTGCTTCTGAGCTTACACGTGTGCTGACTGACCAGCATTGCACGTTTTTTTGATTGTCCAGCCAGTAAACTGATACAAAGTAGATAATTGTTGGTTCACAATTTGGTCTTTCCCTAATTAGTGGCAATAATACAAGTGTTTCACTTTGCTAGGCACCACTTTGCACAAAAATTACAGGGATTTTATATCTTCCTTTCAAGCTTGCCCATGTTTATTCCGTAGCGGGCCATGTACCTACTTAGGGGTGGGTGTGGGTACTTCTCAGTAAAGATCAAGAGGTTTCACTAAACTGCTGAGAGGTGCAATGCTTTGGAAGTAATTTTAAGGGTTTTCTTGTTCTGATTCATCTCGGTAGGCCTAAGTCGTCTCCCATGTGTTTACAAGATGATGGTAAAGACAGGGGGGAAAAAAGCCCAGGTTTGTATTTTTACAGGAGCAAATAGGTGCCAGAGACTGTAGAAGTCCCAGCAAGCTGCAGAGCCCTCCAAAATATCTTCAGTATGTGCAGAGGCAGGAATTGTTGGGTAGAAGAGTCCAGCCCCAATGCTGGGGGAGGCACAGATTGGGTTTTGAAGTGCGAAGATGCAAACGTTCGGGCAGGTTAGAAAGGAGCTGAATGTCCTGGTCAGAAGCCTTGTTTCAGAAAACCAGCTTGTAACATGTCGTATCTGGTCAGCTGCTGTTGATCAAACATTCTACTGAGTTCTGGTTCCAAAAGTGCTATCCCAGAAAAATTAAAACTAGGAATGCATTAGTATTAAGAAAGGAATTTGGGTGGGTTTTTTTAATGGAGTTTATAATTTGTTCTGCATTACTCTAGGTGAGTTTTCTGCCTCAGACAGCTCCCTCACAGATATCCAGGAGCAAAGACGGCAGCCCATGCCAGACCCTGGTCTTATGCCATTGCCTGATTCTGCCTCTGATCTGGACTGGTCAAACTTGGTAGATGCTGCCAAAGCCTTTGAAGGTAAGTTTTCAGAATATAATACTTAGAAAGCTGGTCTTTGTGCACGCTTCATTAAGGAGCGTGCTGGGTTTTTTTTAATCTTGACTCTTGCTTTCTCTTGCTTTTGTTGTTACTGTTTCTGCTTAGATTGAAACTTAAGCTCATTTTTAAAATAGCAACTCAAGCCTTAACAGTCTAAAACTTTGTATGTAATAGTCAGATACCATTTCTTCATACTGGAATCCCTCTGTGCTACGTTTTGGCCAAATCTCTGTGAAACTGGCTACTTTGAAGTTCATGTGGAGCAGTTGCAGACATTGCAGCTAGGGTGGAGAAGACATCTGGCACGAAAGTGCAAAAGTAAAGTAAAATACCAGGGGAAAAGCATAGATGAGCACACTAATGATTGCTTGCTTACTGTGCTAGCAACAAGTTTCTGTAGTGCAGCTGAAGTGCGCTGCCAAGGTAATTTGGGAAATACGCCTTGTTGGTTATATACTTTTCCATTGCCATTCTTCCCTTTGCATGCTCCGAATACATAGACTTGCACATAAATGTCATTTCATCCTATGGCACTTTCCATCTCCTTGACGCGTAGTAAACTGAAGAGAACTGTAAGCTGCCTAGGTATATTTGAATTTAAAATTAAGTGCACTTCACCCCAAAGGGAGTTTTCCTTACAGTTACTATAACCTACTGGAAAAGTCTTCTAGGTGCGTAAACAGAAGTGCGTTTTCCTAATCTCTACATAAATGTTGTCGCACCTTCATGAAAGTGTTTTCACTGATCCTGGATCTTGTAGACATTATTCTGTGTGGTCGGAGAAGGTTGTGAAGTAACTTACTTCCTTGGCTGTTCTCTGGTAGTGGCCATATACATCACAAAGACAGTGCATGTCTAAGCTGCTGTTCAAGATGTACACGTGTGCTCTGCTCTGTTGCCATAGGAGTTGTAGGATCAGCATGTCTCATATTTCTGCCCTGCAGTCTTGGGAAAGAGTATTCAAAATCTTAGTCCTCAAGAGGAGATGAATTTGTAGTGATTTTTTTTTTTTTTTTTTCACCACCACATAGGAATGAAACACTTCACTGTGGTCAGCAGTTTCCATTTAGAAGTTCTCCCTTTTTTTGTTAGATTTATTTCACTGTCCTCATTAACCTGAATCCCTCATTTTTGTAGACTCCAAACTCACTTGTGTTTCTCTTTAGAAGTGTGAACAAAGTCAGAGTGGCGAAGGTAACAAACTGACAGCTCTGATGAAGAAAAGCTGGGGGGTAATGTGTTGGCTGGCACCTTCATCTCACCACTGTAAAAATATATTCAGATTTGACTTGGAGCGGGAACAGCTGTCCGATGTCAGTATAATCCCAGTCTCTGCCAGGTGCCAGTAGGGATTGGCAGGTACCAAGCAGCCTAAGTTCTGATTTGTGATCCTGGACACCTCTCTTCTACATTGTCGATTGGTGTCTTCAGCACAAGCCCTCAAATTTACAAATAGTGATATCCACAACTAGCTGAAACAAAAGCTGCCTGGATCCCTGAGCCACACCAACCTTCAGTATTTTCATTCAAATGAAAAAGAGAGGAGCAGGAAAAATTCCATCAAATACCAAGGCACATTAATTTTAGCCTTGTTGAAAGCACAGAATAAAAATTTGCCAAGCAGAAAAAGACAATACTGTTCTATTTCTAGTGAGAGACCAGCAGCTGCTCAAGGAGAGAGATGTTAATTTATCAAACTAAAAAGTGTTTATGTTACTGTTTGTGCTAGGAAACTCCAGAGGTGGGGGCAGTCAGTATTTTACAGTCACACCACATGTGATAGTGATTTAGAGATATGTTAAAACATCTGAGCAGTTACAGGACAAAAAAGTATAGACACAAGGCAGGAAAGAGGTTTCACCTTTCAATCTGAAAACGTTTTCTAAGGCGTAAGGAAAAAATTTCGGGTTCTGAAAAATTACATTGGTCATTTTACTTTCCACATGTAAATGGTGCACAGTGAGCTTTTTCTTTCCTCAAGATAAAGGGATCCTTTATGGAGTGAAGCAAGCTAAAAATAGTTACTGTGTTATTGGGTAGTGACACGCAGTTGTACCCAGGAAGTTCTGCACAGCGTTCCTTGTTCCAGCTTGGCTTCTTGCCTCTCCTGGAACTGGCCTTGGGTGGACTCTGTGAGCGCTGCCGGAGTATCTCTGTTTTGCGCTCTGACATCTTCCTCCCGGAGAGCTGCTTAGCCTGAGGGTGATGCATGGTCTGTGGGGACACGCAGTGCTGTGCCAGAGCTAGTACTTGCTTGTTGAATCCAATACAGCGGAGAAGCTGGTGCAAACACTTGCAATGCCAGTTTGCTTCTGTCAAGTGGATATTGGTTGGTCACATCATCACCTTATCTTGCTTGAGACAGACTTTTTTAGATGGCTTTGAGATTGTGCAGTGTAGCTGTTGTGCTATGCATGAACACATAATCATTACTGCTGCCATTGTTTTTCTCCATACGATTGCCTTCTCAGTTCAGCGAGCTTCATTCTTTGCTGCTGCTGATGAAAATCACAGACCTGTGAGCGCTGCCTCCAGTAGCGATCAGGCTGAGGACCAGCTTACTGCACAGATAAAGCCTTATACAGGGTAAGTAAATACACCCGATGTGCAGGCTTCCTCAGCTACAAACTGAGGAAAAGAGTAGGAACATCTTTATTTGGAAGCCATCTCCAGGCTTCACAGAAGAACTCTTCACTAATTCTCATGAAGATAGTGGTGGGAAGTGAAAACAGAAAAATCATAAGTACAGTTGAACCTTGTTGCAGGTTCTTTCTTGTCTGAGATGTTCATGAATGTGTCCAAAGCAATTGTAATTCAAGGCACGTATAATGAGTAGAAGTAAAGAGAAGTCAAGCAGTGGGATAGCCCCAATTAATCACAAGTTACATTCGTTCTGTTGATTAATGTGCTGCATGTGTTCCATGTACTCTTTGTTAGGTTCTTTTTGTTCGTTCTGTGAATTCTTAGTGTACCTGAGTGCATACCTTCATAAAGCCACTTGGTATAGACAAGGCTGTTAGCCTACCGTGTGTGAAGACACTAAATCATATCAATACCTGTTCTTGTCTCCTGCTTTCAACAGTAAAGAATCTCCTCCAACTCTCGCCTCTAAAGTGGACCAACTGGAAGGTTTGCTGAAGATGCTGCAAGAGGATTTAAGGAAGGTAAACATTTCATCTACAGAAAATCTGTAAGACACATTCAGTGCTGATAGGTGATGCTAATAACTGTGTAATCCTGCTTTACCATGCCTGAACCTGTGACAGTCTTATCTTTGTATGAGAAAAAGACATTTCTTTACTTCTTTTCTCAGGCCATACTTCAGTTATGCAAGGCTAGGGTGGAGTGTCTAAATTTGTAGGCATCTGATTCCTCTGCTTAAATTAGGAGTGTGATTCAGAGTACCTTCACTCCTAATTCAGGTGACGGTGCAAAAGGCTTGAAGTTAGTCCATGTAAATATATCCTGCTGAAGTTGAAAAGTTGACAGTATTATTTAAACATACAATTTCTAATGTGGAAACTTCCTGTATTCTGTTACTGTCCAAGAAGGATCTGCTGTGGTCAGAGGAGAAGTCTCTTTGCTGGAGAAGTACTTGCAGCACTATTTCCTGTCCCATATGTAGTTAACCATCAGCAGTTGCACATACAGAACAGGGCATGCCCAATTTTATTTCACCACTTGGGGAGCCAGCTTCTGTATTAGAATTTAATATAGAGAAATCCTGCTTGCTCAAGCAAAAAGGGAGGAATGAAATGTCACAGATGTCCCTTAGATCTAAAACTATGTGTTACTGCACATAAAGACCTTAATAAAGAATGAGACTCATGTTCTCTTAAGAGATTCTTCCCTCTCTATATAGGTAGAAAGCATGATCTAAAATCTCCACTAAGATCTGTATTTTTCCTCATGCCTAAGGAAAAAGAGGACAAGGCCAGTCTTCAGGCTGAAGTGCAACATCTGCGGGAAGACAACTTGAGGTTACAGGAGGAATCCCAGAACGCAACCGAGAAACTGAAGAAATTCACCGAATGGGTTTTCAACACAATTGATATGAACTGAGAAGAGTGTGCGGGGAAGGAAACGATCTGTTCTGAATATTATTACTGGGACTTAAGCTTTAATGCCACCTTAATCATGACATGTGAAAGTATAGTCGGAGCACTTCCCTGTCCTTCATCCTCTAATAACCCTTTTTTGCATCTCTGCGCGCACTCAGAACAATTGCAGATCAACAATCAATGTCTGCCTTTTGTAGAAAAAAAAAAGTAAATAATTTTAAAAAGGTAAAATAAAAGTTTAACTGCTAAAATGTGAATGTCTATTTTTTGCACATTGTCTCTTTATCTGTTATGTACAAAATGATTTGGAGGCTGGATCAGGCTTGCTGTTCCATTGGCCTCTGTTTCCATTAACTCCTTTAACTCTGTTTCAGGTAATCTGCTTTTCCTTGCAGCTTTGGCAAATACTATGACATCTAGAAAATTAGAAAGAAGTGTTTATTTTACTGCTCTTCTTACATTGTTTTCTGAAGTACGCCACAGACAAGGAGATGTAATGCAATGTTCTAGGTGTCTCCTTAGCAATTTGCGCTTGATTGCTAGTGCTACCTTCCCATACGTTACAGAGAATGCGTGTCCATAGTGTATGGTACAGTACAACCAGCATCGTAACATTTGGAGAGAGACTAGAGACGGGAGCCATGGGTGAGGCGTATTATCACACATCTCTTGCATTAGCATTTCTGGTGGCCTTTGTTTCCCGTGGAAACAATGGCTGCAAGTAACTTTACAAACGGCAAAACGAGGCATGCTGCAGTTCGTACCGTGTCAGGCAGGCTGAGAGATACTGAGCACTGTTGCTGTACCGCTCAAGTAGAGTCCCCTTCCCTTCCAGGGGAATGCGTTACTTGCATATGTGCAGAAGACTTAGGCTGAAGTTGTAAAGAGATTTAAGATTTCTTTCCCCTGAACTGTTTCCATGAAAAGCCACATAAAGCGTCTCCATGCACCTGCCCTCCCATTCCATTTCTCCGGACTTCTCAAATCACAGCAGATTTGAGAGATGTTTATTCAACTTGTATTTTATTACATGAGAGGTCTTATAAATCTTTTACTATGGTAGACAGAGGCATATGTAAGGGCAAATTAGAGAAGTGTATTTTTCAAAGTACTGGGATAGGATTGGAGCTCTGAAATCCCCAATCCCCAGTGAAACTGTCTAGCATGAGATTTCCCAAACTGCCTCCTGCCAGGAAAGTTAATTTCTTGTTCTTTGAAGGAACAGCTAGCTTGCCACAACATGTTACCTCTCCAGAAAATACCTTTTAGGTGTCAGAATACGACTCTTAAGCGCCGCAGTCTGCACAGGCATTGAACTGTGCAGCGTGCTGAGAAACCTTTTCTACTCCCTTCTGAGGATACGGTTGCTACCTTAATAAATATTGCCCTGCATAAAGTGCCGGATATTTGGGGGTTAATTTCAAGAGCATCCACTCCCTCCCCTTTACCACATTCTCAAATAGATTAAAATCATCAGGCATAGTCTTGTCACAGAAACTTCCACGCTCTTTTCAAATCCCTTTTTCATGCTCTTTAATCTTGCTCCACACAAGTACACACGACACTTCAACCTCAAACTTCATTTGTGATGCTAATCCCCATGGAGTTCTTCTCTAATGTTTTGTCATGGAAATGGATCTCTTTGGAACTATTTCTGGAGTGCTTTTGTAAAGGTTTAGAATGTCTTGGGTTTTTTAATGACTTGTATGAAGGAGATTTATATAATGCCTGATATTATTTGTAAATGGGAAATATTGCTAACATCTCTGAGCATCCTGAAGTCTTGCTTTTATTCTCTTTTATTTTTAAGTTTGGTTTTTATTTTATTTCCAAAAATATTTTGGGACTTGGGGCAGACTATTTATTAGAGTTTTGCAACAGAGTTCTTCTTGTATGATGCCACTGAAGGCTACTTGTAAAATTCTGACAATAAAACTCATTTTAAAGGCTCTTCTAAACCATTTTCTTTTGATTTTGTTGGGTTTGTTGTTTAAGACTTGCCAGAGTGTCTGTTTCTTCCTGCTTTCTTCTTCTACCACTTTTCTCAGTGCTTGGCTATAGAAGAGTTTTATTCTCTGTCAGGTTTCTACTTTGAAGGCTGTTAGTTGGTGTGTGCACACGCACTTCATGTGTTGACTTTTTACTTGTATTACTGCACAAATGTTGGGGTTTTTTCCCCCCTACTTACAAGGTTTTGCTACCTTTAACAGTGACTCTGAGCTTCACCAGACTGATACGGTAAAGGAGGGGCAGTGGTTTTTTTTTTTATCATTTATCAGGATTTTAGAACTTACTTGGAAAAATTGAAGCTGATCCAGATCAAAACCAAACTTGTCTGGTACATCTGCCCTCGGGCATGCACAGCTTTCAGCATCCCAAACCTGTGAGCATGCAACGTTAGGTGTTAGGTTTGTTTTGTTTTCCAGATCTCCTCCTTTGACTTGGGGCTGGCCTTGGACATGTTTTGAAGAAACCTTCTTTTGGCCCAGTGGATCAACGTTCTGTGTAGCTTCAAAATGTGGAACTAGGTCAGTCTGCAGGAAAGTGTCTTCCAGGTTCACCAAATGGATCCTTAAAAGGCACGTGGGGAAAGAAAGTCCATCTCTTTCTAGCGGTGAAGTTACCTAACCGACAGAGCAAATAGAAGCCCTTCATTGAAAAATAGGGGTTGTATCTTGGGAAGAAAACTAGATGCTGGTTTACTATTTGTAACTGGATACTGGTAATGGAGTTGAAGCAGAAAGTGACCTGCAGGTCAAGGAACTGCCCTGCCCATGTTCGTAACAAATTCATGCCAGAGGTTCCCCTGCTCCACCAGGCACACTACTGTGTCAGCCGAGACCAGGGCAAGCTCTAACTGCAGCATCTCCTTACAGCCATAGTGGTGACTGGCCTGAGCAGAAGGCGGGTGGCTGTGGGAGGAGCGTGGGTAGCGGGGGCTGCCTTCCTACTTCACCTGTTTCCCCCAAGAAAGTGATGTTTTATATTCTTGGGAACAGTTTTGTATTCCTTGTCCGTGTTTGAGTGCGAAGGTGCTCTTCTCCCTCTGACAGTGTTTTGGATAGCTAGAGGTGTCTGGTACAGCAGCAGAAGGCTGCCTTCTCCAAAATCCCCAGACTGGGGGGGGCGGTCAGGGGTGTCACCACGGGGGGGCTGCAGCGTGCATGATGGACAATGCTCTGTCAGAAGTGCAGCAGGGTGTAGGTAACAGGTCAGAGGGTAACGGGCTGTAGTAAGAAGCAAGTTGTGAGGCAGGAGCTGGGATTGTGAGGGGAGAGGCTGGTGGGAAAGGGGCCGGGGGGCTAGTTATGGGGTTGGGGAGAGATGTGGGGATGAAATGCGACGCATCTGGGTTTTACTTCTCTAAAAGCGTGTTACTGTATGCTAGCCTGTTGTTTCTGTGGGAAGCTGCGTTCCAGCCTGATGATGGGTATTGTGAGGAAGCCTTTTCCCCAGCTTTTCCTTTTGTGGGAAAGGTCCCCGTGAACCAGGCACCACCTGGGAGGATTGTCTTTACGTAATCCTCTTGTCTCCTTGTGCCTTCTTTTGGGTAGATGGTTAACAAATCCTTTTAAAGCAGTCGGCTGTCTCCTAGCAGACACTTCAGTCTGGTGTTAGTCCAGTATGTGAGCAACGTGCTTTGCTGCAAGACAGCAGGGGAACAGAGGCGGTTGCTGTTTACCAGCTGGTATGGCATCCAAAATTGGATTCCTTGGAGGAGAGATGACACTGTTCCTCCTCCACCACTGCAACTGAAGAGACACGTGGCTGAGGCAGTTACTAACGGACAGGAGCTGGGAAAAGAGATGATGAGGCTTGAATAGATGCCTTCACCTTTTCCTGATACTAGCTGTGGTGAGGAAATCCTTGCTCTGCTGTTTGAGGGGAAGCTGGAGGGGAAGGAGCTCAGAAATACTTCAGAGCTCTGCAGAAAGAGCCTCTTCCCCTAGCATAGGGTTCAGCTTTGGCTGGGCGTGAGAGGAGCGAGGGTGAGGAGTTTGTGAGTTGGACTTGTTGGAGGCCAAGGTCTGCGTTTGGAGCCCTGTTTCCCCTCCCCAAAGCAGGCGGTGGCTGATGGCAGGTATCTGCACCCCCTTTCTGCAATGGAGATTGGCTGCAGTGACTGTCCCCTTTCTGCTGCAGTGGCCTGGGGGGTCATGCTCAGCTTTGGGGGAGACAGCTGGCTGCCAGGGGACCTCGTGGGGTTTTGTCCCACTCGGTATGCAAGGTCACAGCAGGCAAGTCCCTCTCTCCAGTTTCTCCTGCGCTTGCATGGACCGGTCTCCCTCCAGAAGGGGATTTCAGTATGTCACAAACAGCTGGTGTTTTCCCAGAAGTTTGGTGTCTGAGTGATTTAAAGTGGGCTGGGCTGTTTGTGGCACAGCAAAGTGTGGACAGCTTGAGTGGGAGCTCCCATGGGGAGTAAACCCGGGGTGCTGCAGCAAGCCGCATGGTGTTGCCAAAACACAGGGGTAGGGGCTGCAGTATTTGTGGTCTATCACCAGGTACCTCGGGTTGGAAGGATCTTCAGGAAATGTCCGACCTCCAACCAAAGCAGGGTCAGCTCTGAGGTCAGACCGGGTTGCTCAGGACTTTATCTGGTCGGGTCTTGAAAAAAACCTCCAAGGATGGAGACTGCACGGTCTCTCTGGGCAATACACAACTCTCCTCATCATGGAAAAGTTTTTCTTTTTATCAGGGTAACTAGTAGAAACATGTAACCTCAGCAGAAGTTGCGGGGCGGGTAAATTTTGCCTATGTTCCTGCAGGAGCCCGTGACACAGGAGCCTGTACCCTCCTTGAAAGCCCGTGAGCTCTCCCCTGCCTGGGCCGGCGGCAGGGCACCCACCCGCGTTTGGTTTCCCCCCACTCTGTCGAGCCTGGTAGGAGGGAGGCCCTGCGGCTTGGTGCGTGCTGAGCTTCGTTTGCTCCACTCATCAACTTCCTGCAGTACAGGTCTGATCTTTTTCTAGAGGTTTCTCATTTCTGTACTCAGTATTGCCTCCTCATGCTTTAACCAAGGCCTGGATTGAGCCCCCTGGTTTCTGCTACGCTCTGCGCCGCCTGTGAGCAGGAGGCACGCGCGGCCAGGCGGGGAGGCACAGCCGCTGGGCAGACGATGCTCGCGGCAGCCTCAGGAGGCCCATCAGCTTTTGGCACACACAGAAGTCTGAGACTGAAACTAGGATGTATTCAAGGACCAGGACTGAATGTGGTTTCCTAACCTCATGTCATGACAGTAGCAAATGCCAGCAACTAGTAACTAAAAAGAGGTTGCAAAACACCAGGGACTTGTCCTGGGACTGCTTTAAACTTTGTTCCTGTTCTTTCCTCTTGCTTCCTCCCACCCGCTCTGCACTTCTCTTCCAGCAGAATTTGTTCGTTCTGTCTGGTGGCTGGCGACTGCTGATCTGGTGCAGCGGGAGCGACTGCTGCGCTGATCCCGGCAGCCGGGCTGCGACTGCCTCTGGCTGAGCTGAAAGGCGAGACCAAGTCCAGCAACTGAAGCGCTTCCCTGAACCGAACTTGACTGCCCGCTTGATTTTGTGAAAGGGGTCGAGGCACATTTGCATCTTCTTTGCATCTCACACCCAAAATTGAGTTTGCTTAACTGGAGCTGGGAGGCTCAGCTGCTAACTTATCTGTACGAAAGGAACAAGCTGTGTCATGGCCGAAGAGCGCTCTGCCAGCGAGAACGCCTGGGATGTGTCTACCCACACGCAGCAGAAACAGCCAGGGTGTGCTCACCCGGCCCTTCATCGCTGGGGGGTTCCAGCTCCCCACAGAGGAGCAGCCCAGAGCTCTGCTGTGCCAACTCCTGCTACAGGCGCAGCATGGATGACAGTTTGGGGACATTGCAGTCCCTTATTCCCCCCCTGACCCATCACATGTGATCCTGATAGGGGGATAATACATACACATCCATTTGCTTTTAACCTTCTTTGCAGCTCCTTTCTTTTTTTAAGGTTAGGTACTTTTAAGCTGTGCGCAAGCATTTGACAAATGCCATTCTTCCTTGTGACTGTTTCGCATTGGTATACGGGTCAGCCACCGCAACCCACGAGTCCTAGCAGTATTATCAACCGGCAGATGTCTTTGTGTTCTTCCTTGCTTTATATTCTTCCTCTCCTTGTGCTCAACATGCAGCCTGGACTGGGGAAAGAAAAGGGGCAGAGCGGGGTAAATAGAACTGTATGAACTGTAGAAATTGCTTACTGAGTCTTTGCCTCTTAATGTTGATGCTTGCCTGTGTTTTGCTATATTTAGGACTGTTGAAACTGAAGAATTTTGCATGTGTTAAGTCTTCAAGATGACCTGGAAAATCCTCATGAAGGGCAACCATCTGAGAGCTGTACCATATTCTGCTAACTGTTCAAGCACCAAGCAAGAAATCATCTCCTCTTCTTGATGAGAAGCTTGATGAGGTTACACCTGTAGCATGGAAAACATTAGTCTGTGATTTCTTTTTCAAGGCTTCCATTGCCTAAAAGCAGCACTGAAACTAGCATTAGTTCCAAAGCTCTGATTTCTTTGCCCTGTTTTCCCAGTTAGATCTTAACTGATGTTCTCCAGTTAAAACCTCCAGGTTTTAGCCAGATTTGTTTTCTAACTGAGCCATCTTTATTAGATGGTCAAAACGTGGGAGGTATCTCAGCCTACATAGAGGAGACTCATCAGAATCAGGGGACATAGTGTTGGTCTCCGGTCTGCTGTACGATGTCCTCCCCAAGCCCTCCCCCTCCTGTGGGTCTGAGGTGTGCTGCCTGCATCATGTCCTCTTTGTGGCTGGAATGGACGGAAGCCATGGGCAGTGCCTCACAGAAAGGTGCTGGCAGGCCGAAACATCCCTGACTGAGGTCAAGAAAAGGCAGACAAGTTCTTCACCCAACAGTCAATAGAGGAGTCGCAGCCGGCCTGGGCAAGAGCCCTTGAGGTGTTTTCCCAGCAACCCAGTGACCAGCAGAACAGGAAAAACCAGGGCTGCTCTCTGCGAGACACCGACCATTTCATGACAGCAGAAAAGGGAGAGGTGGACTGAAACTCCGCAAGTAAGCACGCACCAGGCTATTACTGAAGTTTCCGGAGAGAGAGGCGACAGAGTAGTCTTGGGGCACGTCTTTGGGAACACAGAGAAAATTTTGCTTCAGGTTCACTCCGTTTTTGGGAGGGGAGGGGGAACTGTTTTGTTTTTTTAAGGTATGCTATCCACTTGCAGCCTAGTCTGTTTTAAAATAGACTATATTTTAGGGGTTTTATACAGGACAGATTTGAAAAGATCAAGTGGCAGCATCTAAATACACAGATAAGGGCTGTATTGGTTTCACAAGGTGCTGAAGTGGGTGAAATGCTAAATTTCTGAACTTCACCTCTGCCCTCACGTGATGGGGAGTAACAACAAGGTTTCCCCTAACGTGGGCTTTGTAGCCGTGATCAGCTCAAAGCAGGAGGCTTGAAGGGAAGGGTCATGCTTTCAGAAGACCCTCTCTTTGGGTTGGGAAAGAAAGCAGAGAACTTGAGTCCTTTGGGGAGACTACAGAGACACCTAAAAAAAAGTTGGAAAGCAAGAAAATGAGGCCAGATTTCTCAATGGCAGAGCAGGGCTGATGGAGTCCAAGTGGGACGTCCCAAAGGGGCCCCAGCGGGTGAGGTGCCCAGCGGGTGAGGTGCCCAGGTACGCCTGCCCGGAGCACGGGGCAGCTCTCCGCTCCGGCAGTCCTCAGCCTGCCGACAGGTCCCTGGGCCGAGCTGGGAAAAGGCTGGCTGACCCGCTCTTCAGGCTCTTGCAGTTGGAGTTGGGGCTGTTAAGCCAAGAGTAATTGATCTTCAGGCTTGGGGGAGTGAGCTGGTCCCCTTTGTAGCCACTAATGAGCTTCCCCCCCCCCCCC
>VXBL01006172.1:578840-627598 GCA_013400195.1 Aramus guarauna | reverse complement strand
CCCAGTGTGTCTCATGGCACTGAAGCACGCTGGTTTGCCACTAAACGTGACCCTTTAATTACAGTATATTTTCTTAATCACGGGATGCATTAATTACTGAAATATGGATTGCTATATGTATTTTAACAAGTCACATTTCTGATGTCCACATTCTTATGTCAGAAAATAATGGATGTGACGCATTTATTTTTTTAAATTTGATTAATATACATGCCTGACATGTCCATTTAGATGGAAACTGAAACTTAGTACAATAAACCAGCAAATTTTGTCAGTTAAAAAAGCTAACATTTAGTAAGATATAATAGAAAAACAAATAAGTGTATTAGACTTTACTTTCTGTTTGAAAGGAAAAGGCGTTATTTTTGCTTAGTTAATTGAAATGATTAATCCAGGTCCTCCTGTACCATAACTTTTGGGAATTGCTAAGTCTTTTTTTTTTTTAACCTAGATAAGAAAAAGCAGGGGAAAGCCTTCCTTCTTCAGTTTCCCACTGGTTTCTCAGCTTTTAAATGAGCTGATTGCTGCATTGCACTAATTGGAATACTGAAATGAGTATGAGGCACGAGGGGTGCCTGCTGGCGAGAGACGGCTGTAGAGCTGTAGTGAATGTTGATCCCAGGTTCTTAGTCAGTGGTTTCCATCATTTCATTGGATTACCTGTTTTTGCAAACGTCAGTAGAAAATGTCCTGCTGGAGTTATTGTAATATAATTTCAATACTATTAGCAGACCATAGCATATTTCCTAAGTACTGCTCTATGCTGGTAATATTTTAAAATGGTAGGATCAGCAGGCTGAATTTATACACGGGAGCAGGGACTGGGGAGCCGGGGTTGAAAGACTCCCCGGATCTGTCATCCTCTGACATGAGACCAGAGAGCACATCGCAAAGGTCCCCTGCCAAAGCACTCGGTAGTTCTGCACACCCAGTCCTCAGGGCACCAGCACTCATCACTTTACTACTGCTGTGTACTCACGAGGCCGAAGCCTTGTATGTAAGGCATGACCAAAAATCACTTCCTACAATGAATTTATGAATTAAGGCATTCAAAATTAATAGTAACCTTTGAGGACATCTTAAAATTAGTGCCATCCACTTTCCTCCAAGTTCTCTGTGGTCTTGGTCTCATAACAAATACCAGGAGCTACCCAATAGGTGAACTGTGGGATGAACACTAATCCATTAATTATTTGTTCCTGCAAGGCTTTGGTAATCAAACTGTTCAGCACTTGTAATGGTATTTATCAGCCAGTCCTGCCGAGATTTCTTAAATCGTGGTAGCGTGTTTGCATTTGCCTGCCATGGAAAAATGCATTAATGCCAAATCCCTTTGTTTTCACATTTTCAGGGAAGTATCTAGCATCACAGACAGAACCCAGCTCATTCTGAATTTTTTTTTTTAAATAAATAAAATAAAATAAAAAATTTAGGGACATAGGATGGTATGCTTCTGGCCTGTCTGTAGCCATCTATGTATTTAATGCCTCACAAACGGCAGCTGAAAGTGTCTTCTGCTGCTGTGTCTATACTGTGAGCTAGTTCTGGTTTAATTTCTAAGACCAGATATATTAAGAAATTATCTCTTATTAAATATAAATTTTATTTTATTTATTTGACATAAAGCAAGTAGTCTACTTGATCTGAAGTAGTACTCCCCATCTGGGGCACATGTTAGCTCAGCAGGTTGGTAGCACTGGATGAAATGGAACTGGTGGAAGTGGCCTGGCTTGGTGCTCAGCACTGGGTGTCTAGCTACAGATACAAACCCAAGGCTGTACCAGATGTACGGGGTTATTCCCCTAGAACGCACCTACAGCAATTTAGTTTAGCGACTTACAGACCAGAGAGCTCACGATCGTATGCAAAAGCCCTCAGTGGATTTTCTTCCATGAACTTCTGTTTTACGACTTTGAGAACCCACGTAAGCTCCCCGCGTCTGTCCCACAGTGACTCTGCAGCTAACCCCCCGTTAGCTGCTTCTCAGTTTCCACCCACTAGTTCACCTGACTCTCCTCAGTTTATACAAGGCAGGGACAGCAAATGATCGCTCCCTATTTACTGTCCCCAAACCAATTGTGATTCAAATTATCTTTATTGTATCATCCTTCAGCTGATCTCTTTCCTGATCTCAGTCTGGCCTTAGTCTTACTTTTTGCATGGAAGCACTTTCAAATCTTTCCCGTTGCTCTTCTCCAAGCCCTTTGCGTTCTAAGTTCTTTTGCAGATGGCAGGACCAGAAGTGCACACGGTCTTTGGGATGCAGAGGCACCACCATGTTATCCCAACATTCTCCCTCTCTACCCCTTCCCAAAGTATTCCTAACGCTTCATTTTCTAACTGCTACTGAACATACACTAAGTTGATGTTATTTCTAAGAATCAGCTCAAGAGCCCATCTTGATATAATGAGGTCAGTACTGCTTTTCCCATGACCATTATTTTGAATTTCTAGGTTGCAGTTTTTCTACCGTATTCTCACCTTGTCACATGGTAGCATATGGTTGTTTTGCAGCTCTTCACAGATAACCCTTCTGTTTTTACTCAGCATATCCTCATGCCACCAGGAGGTTTGTCACATTTCTTGCCCACTCATTTGCCAGGTAATTCACCAAGTCTGCTGAACACTGCAGCCTTCAACACTCATCCCTCTGATACTGCCTGGAGACCTCCCTCTGTTGTGAAAAACTGCTGCTTATTTCTACTTTTTATTTCCCATCCTTTAATCATTTACCCACTCCTTATCCCATGACAGTTTGTGTTCTTAGAGAACCTTTGGGGAAGAAGCTTGCATCAAGGCCCTTCAGTAGAATAAGCAGGCGCTTGTACGCACTGAGCCTTTCTTGTCTATGTACTTGATGGCTGCTGCAAAGACATCTAATAGAGTTTCCAGCAAGAAGACAATGTGGGAGGTGGAAAGGAAGAGAGAGGGTGAAAGTGCCAGTATTACCTCCCTTCTACCAAACAGCCCGGTGGGTATGGAGTTCGTCCAGGATGCTGAAAGACTCTGCTTCATTGCTTCCTTTCTCTAAGGGGATTTGATATTGCATCTCCCAGGGAAGCGTCTTAACTACCAGACTATTAGCTTAACTTGTATTTTCTCCCAGCTTTTGCTGTTAGATCTCTTTCATTTAGCTTAAAATATGCATTCACTCAGGGATGGAAATTTCTAGCCTGGTGACTGTCATTTAGGTTCCTTTTATCTGTTGCTGTTTCAGTGAATATTTGGTTCCTCCAGTTGAAAGTGGAATCAATGGTGATGAAAAAGATTGACAGCAGAATTGCTTACAGCCCACACATGAGAACGCTTGATTGAGAGAGAGATGTAGATCTGAAAAGGCTTGTGCTGGCTTTAGCATTGCTAAATAGAGACCTCAACCACCTTCTTCACAGTGAAGTCCAGCCTCCATCATCCACCTGCTCCTATTCCTCCTGAGAACACCTTTATCTATTGAACAGTCTTGCTCTGTCTTCAGACACTTTGAGGGATGATGCATGTGGGCAAAAGGCTGGGGGCAGAACCACTGGAAGCGGGAACAATGCAGGGATGTGTTGGCCCAGAGCTCCTATGATGGGGAAAGCAATGGGGACCCTAATATCTAGCAGGCAAGTTGGAAAGTGACCAATTTGGGAGGATTACCAAATCCTGCACTGCACTTGGAGAAGTTGGAAAACCCAATAAAAGGAAACAGAATGGGGAGAAGGCAGGTTTGAGGCACACACAACTCCTGCCCTGCCATGGGGGAAGGATTAGCAAGTTATCCCTGGCATGAAGGATGGGACAGCAGGCAGAAAGATAGGCAAGGGGGTGTGTTGAGGAACATGAAGAGTCCCTAGCTGGTGTGATGTCCTAGGAGCACCCTGTTAACACCTCACCACGTTTGAGGCCTCTCAGTGCTGTGACAAGTTGCATACCAGTTTTCAGCCCCACGTTTGGCTGGAAGGAGAGGTCAGTGTCAGTACCTGGGTTAGCTCTTCAGAGAGTTTCCCTTCCTTGTGGATGTCATTGCTCTAAGCAAGCACATTGTGGATATTCACAACCCCCTGGCAGAGGTAGGGAAAGCAGGGATGAACATTCCCAGGTGATGGGAAAAAAAGGATGTGACTGAAACCAGGTAGGTATAGAAGGGTTGTAATTAAGTCAAATTACAGTTGATCAGCAAGAAACTGTTTTCTCTTTGGGCTTGCCTAATGGTGTATTGCTCTGGACAGAAGTAGAGGAGTACTTGCCCAGCTCAGCTCTTTGGCCATTAGGACCTTGCAGATGGGAAATCAATAACAGATCTCTCTTGCCCAGGTAAAAAACAAAGCACTTGCACTTATCCTACAGAGACTAATCCTGCTGTGTTCCCTAAGGATGAGCTAGGCCTAATAAGATCTTTTCTGTATCTGATAAAGCCAGAAACCCTTACTAGGGTATTAGCTGACACAGTGATACTCTAATGCACTCTGTAATTTGCTTTTTATTCATGAGGCCTGACAGCTGTTTCCAAAATGTGCTTCAGGACTGCATGGTCTCCATGGAGAGGTTTCTTCTTGCTGTGTCAGGTTCTTTTGGTATTGAGAGACAATGATAAAAACGTTTGTGTGTGGCAGCTTTCCTCCGTGTTTTTAAGAAGGCAGAAGAGAGCAGTGTGCTATTGCCAAGACAGAGCCAGGAACTTGGCTTCAGGACTCTTTCACTCCCTTTGGCTTCAGATAATAATTTGGACCTAACTGCTTCTCCCATCACTACTATGATGTCTTCAGATATACTCAAAGTTCTTGGAAATCACCTGGTCCAAGTGACTTTGAGTGCCATGAGGCTGTTTCTGTTTAACTCTCCAGTCACTGCACTCACCAAGCCGACGATTCGGGGAGCAGCCTTGCTGGGAGCTGCTCGGATGGAGGCAAAAGCCCCTTGACTTGGAAAGGACTTTCAGCAGCAGAGGGGGTTTCTGATCCATGCCGGCTGAAGCTAATGGGAAGATCTGCATTGAATTCAGGATCTGCTGGCTTGCATTGGGTAGGATTTTGGCAGCTTGTGTGGCTGTCAGATTGAGACGTTGTGTGCCTTCAGTGGCAGACAGGAACTAGGAGAAGAAGAGCAGATTGTGGCCTGCCAGGCAGCTGGGCGGTAGCAGTAGGAGGGATCAGACGTAGCTGAGAACACCAGCTTCTGTAATGATGGAGGAGGAGGTGGGTAAAAGCCACAAAATACTAGCCTTGTCTTTAGCACATTTTTCTGACCATGATCTGAAAAAAAAAAAAAAATCCATTGGAAAGATTAAGAATGTAGCACCTGAGAAATACCTGATCTTTGTCCAGCAATTTTTGCATATCTAGGGTTTAGGAGGGGGGATAAACTTTGTTAGAAATGCTAGCTTTTCTGGAAGTGCTTGTCCTGAGTTTGAGAGGTGGCAACGGGCGCTCTGGACGGACACAGGGAGTGTCACGTGCTCTTCGTTCCTGCGGCAGCTTGGTTAGGTCGTCTCCTAGCCAAAATCCACTGCTCCACTGAACGTAGGATCTTTGACCTTGACCACAAGACGTCAGACCAGGTCTATCTAAAGGTCTTCTGTATAAGTGCACTCCCCATTGTTTGACCAGAACACCTCTACTGTATTTCACAGATGCTGTTTTTAAGTGGGACTGACGCTCTAAACCAGGCTACTTCCATTCAGCCAGGAAGATTTTTTCCCCCTTCCATGAAGCAAAATGAGAGAAAAGGGAGGGAGGCTCCTACACTGGTGCTACGATTCGGGAGGTGTTGTGGTCAGTTTGGTCCCTGATAACACGCCTGTAGGACTTAGTCTGTAGGACCTTTTTTGCCTGCAGGATGGGCTGCGTTTCCTGGAAAGCGCCCTGGGATCCAGCGCCAGGCAGCAGGTAGCCGGGCGCTGCGGGGAGCTGAGCCGCACCAGCGCTGACGGGGCGGCAGTAACAGCCTGGGACCTCCTGGATCACCGTCATCTCTCCGCTCCCCCGGGTCGGCCCTGGGCACCTGCCGCCCTCAGGCAACGTCTCCTTCGCTCAGTCCCCAGGCCGAGCCCTTTGGAGGCACCGGGGCACGGAGCGGGGCCTGTCCCACCTTGGTTTGGCGCCGTTAGGGCAGCTCCCCCCACACGGCTGGGCGGCTGAGCGGGGCCGGGGCGCCCTCTGCTGGTAACGGCCGCGAAGCGCAGCAGGCAGCTGCACCCGCTGCCCGGCCCCGCTGCCCGGCCCCGCTGCCCGGCCCCGCTGCCCGGCCCCGCTGCCCGCGGGGAAGTTCCCCCTCCAAGGCTGGAAGTCAGCGCTGGGAGCCCAGCTCGCCCCGACCCCGTCTGCCCTTCCCGCTGCGGGCCGGGCAGAGGCGGGACGTGAGGTGCTGACAGGAGAGCCGGGGCAGAGCAGCTCTTCGGAGCCTCTCGCACCGGCCCGCGGGTCGTTCATCTCCTGTCGCTGCCTTCTCTTCGCACACGGCCTTCTCCCTTTGGTTAGATGCTTTATTTGCTTTCTCCCCTCTGCTAGTGTCACTCCCTTTCTCCTCGGTCCCTGTGTGAAGAACAGACACTGGCTGAAAACATCTCCTGTCGTTTGTAGAGATTGCATCTAAATGCATGCTAAAACCAAAAGGCAAACCCCCGACCAGCACCGTGCTGCTGTTGGGACTGGTTTCCAATAATCCCCCCCTCCCCAAAAGTTGCAATCCCATTTTAGCGTCCAGGAAACTGTTCCTAAGGGGCATGAAAAATGCTGTTATCTCCCTGCTCTTCTACCTGCGGTGCTGGACACAGCCCTGCTACGTCACAGCTAGGTAAAAAGCTTGGTCCCTCTGATACAAGGACAGGCAGTCATTCTGGATGTTTGTGGGGTTCCCCCCCCTCAGTGTGGTCATTTTTGGGTAAAAATCTTGTGCAAGTTATTTCATGTGTCAGGTTCGCATAGAGGAGAATGGGCACAGGCGCTTCACTTCCCTGTGAAGTATTTTGAAATCTGCTTATTAAAAAATTATATAGGAACAGTGCCCTCTGTTAATGAGAAATGTGACATAAGAACAGTGCTACTGCTAGCATCATGGAAAGCAAAGGGGCAGCCACACACCTGGGTGCTGTGTTGACGCTGCCGTTATTGTGATAAACTGTTCTCCTTTGTGGGCCTGAATACTGTCCGCTGGATGAAAGATCCCGTTGCTTACAGTTATAGGCTTTAATCTATGTGTCCGCGTGTTCTGGCAAGCACAAAAGTTGCAATTTGCTTTGTTAAGAACTCAGGGCTGATTTATCTTTGGGTTTGCAGCTGTGTTTCTGAGGGCTAGCTGTGTGTTTCTCAGTGAGTAAATGCTATTAATATCACATAGCTGTCATGCTAAAGAAGCAAGCATGCTGGCAGTTTGGCAGAAGGTGCCTGGTAAAAGAAAGCATGTAATGCTCTTATTGCATGATTTTCCTGTTCTCCTCTCGCTTCGTGTCTTCCACAGATGCAGGCTGGAGATGAAAAGAATTGCACATCCTGGTTCTCCTGCAAAACCCACTCTTTTCTCAAGAAGGCTCCTTTAACTTTTCATAAGTGGCAGTTCTGCTCAATCCTTGTTTCACCTCCTACCTTTTTATGGTTGTAAAGCGTTTTAGATGTGTAGTGTGGTTGTCATAGGCCATTTTCCTCCTGCTGTGCTGAATCAAGGCGGTAGACAGCAGAGCTGCTTCTCAGCGGGTGGAATCAGCTGTCAAGTGGTAAGAAATGTGCAGTTCCTGCTTTTTACATCCGCTGTTGTGGGCTAATGGATGTGGTTGCTAATCCTAAAGCAGCAGCAGATGCAGAACATACCTTGGCTGTGCCTCAGTGTTTCTTGGGATGAAGTTTTCAGTTGTTCGGCTAGGCGTAAGGTGGCAGTGGAGCCAGTTTAACCTATAAGCATCATCTGTGAATTGCTGCTGCAAGTGTTCCTCAGCCAAAAGCAAGCTGCTTACTGTTTTTTGATGCTTCCAGTAAAGTTATATAAGCATATATAAGTATATAAGCAATGCTGGAACATATTGTCTGTATATGAACAGCTAGAAACTTGGCTTGCTCGCAGGGTTTATAAAACAGAGCTTTTGCCACTTCTAGGAGGTTTTTTCCCAGGGGCAGCTGGCAGCTCACTGAACCCAAGGAGTAGCTGGGTGCAGTGTGGGGCTGCCACCGCTGCCTAGGACCACGACTTTGCAGCCACACCGAGCACAGTAATTAAGAAGAAAGGGCAACAGGGGGAGGTGTATCCTCTGTAGGCCTGTGACCTGGTAAAGTGCTGAAGGGCAGCCCGTTCTTCCTCCTGTGTATGTCCATTGACATCACTATTGAATTCTTTCAGCCCTTTCCCTACAGCAGGCTCAGAGCTGAAGTACTCAGCTGTATTCAGTTGAGTAAGATGAAAAAGAACAAGCTGCTTGATGCATGGTGAAAAATTTGCCCTTACAGATTTGGCTGAAGAGCAGTCTATCTCAGTGGTCCCCCTGAGGGCAAGTGGAGTAAAGTCAAGATGCAGGATTTGGTAATGGGGTTGTATGTAGTGCACTCTGGTCTTCCTGGTAACAAGCAGCAAGCATTGGAGACAAAACTGCATTTCCCTGCTGCTGGGAGTTCATCCTTCTCCTGCACATGTCTCGCTTCCGCTAAAAGGAAATGTGGATCAGGAAATCTGGAGGTACCACCAAAAACTGACTCCACTCCTACCTTCAAAATGAAGGTGACTGAGTACCAAAAGGTAGATTGCCAAGCTAGAGTCTCTCTGATGAACTTTGCTTCTTTCATCCTCATTACCTTTCTGCTTTTAAGACACGTTTTGAGAGTGCAATTCTTGCACTTGATGCCTAGTGAGCAAATGCAAGTCCCCAAAGTATAATAACAGTAGCAACCTGTGCAGAGTCCTGCCTGTCCTCCTGACAGCTGCAGCACTTTGCATCATCGTTAATGCCACGATGACATCAGATTGTTCCTTATCCTGTGTATTGTCTGCAAGTGCTGCAGTCCGGCAAGGAGGATGCAAGATAATAAAACACTGAAGGTCTTTCTAGAGAGAAAGACCAATACTCAGCTGACGCAAATTATTTCAGGTCCCCTAGCTGCTCTTCTCAGGGATCCCATCAGCCACACTATGAAGAACCAAAGAGCCTGTCAGCAGGCCAAAGGTAATGCAGCCAGCAAGGCTGGTCCAGAGATCAAATTGACGCTCAAGGGGATAGCTTGACACACATAATCTCGTCTTCCTGTTGGGCTCATCCTTCAGACCAAAATGGCCTCTTTGGCCACCTCTGGCAGATCGGGTTCCTCTGCCCCACAGAGCTTGCAGCATTTGAAGCCAGGTTGAAAAGGCTCATCAGTCCCACAGGCACTTTGCAGTCAGTCTGTAGCCAGCACCGTGTAGTATTAGCAGAGAACGTGTGCGTATGATTGCAGTTGGGAAGCTTTACACCTTCCTACAACCATGGTACTCATCTAGTCAGTAGCTTTGGAGCGGTTTCATAAAGCCTAGTTCTGTAGGGCTGAAATAAATGTGGTTCATGTGCATCCTTATTGCCAAGCTGCGTAGATTATTAATTACGCAGAACCAACAGGTATCTTGAGTGCGTGATCCACACCATGCCAGCTAGCCCAGGTTGAAAGCATTGTTAAAAACTGATGTGAATGTGGAGAGGAGATGTGGAGAGAGGCAGCTCCTGCTTAAAAGCTTGTTTTAATGCTGTAGTGAAAGTATGCTAGGGATGGGTTCCCCTGACTTCTTGTCTTCCTCCCTTGGCCCAGGTCTTCTCAGAGGTGAGAAGCCTGCCCTCCATGAAAGCCTAACCCCGTGTGATCCCAGGCTCCAGAGCTCCCCAGGCCCCTGCAGTGGTGTGGTCAGTGTGTTCCCAGCAGCCTGGGGGAGATGGAGGAGATGACCAGAGTGACGAGTGGGAGCAACAGTGTGAGCAGAGATGTTGCCTGATGTCACGGGGCTGTCCATGCACCCAAACGTGAGGGCAGAAGGCATCAAAGAGCTCTGATCTCAGTTTCTGGTCAGCAGAGAATAGTGCCTGACGTGCTTTGTTACACACCAGCCTGAACCGCCTGCTGCAAGTGTTCGTTCTGCCTGCCTGCTGTGAGGTGCTGGAGATGCTTCAAGGGGGCACCATCAATTCTAAATCTGTGCCACACCTTGCACAATTCAGATGATCTTCCCCGATCCTCTCGCCGCCGTTGCAGTATAAAGCTGTCAAATAATAATAGTAACAGCACTCTGCTGTCTCACAGGAACCAGAGTAATGTTGCAGACTCCTGCTTAAAAATACGAGGATTAGATCATGAACTAAGAGCCATTTTGGCATGGGGTGGCCTGGAGTCATTCTGGTCTCCTGCAAAGTACATCTGAGGGTCAAGTCTTAACTGTCCAGTTTATGTGAGGAGCACAGGAATCTTCTCTTTCCATCCAAGGTTGCTTGTGTCACAACATGCTTTTTTAATCTCCCTTAGGTTTATCCCTTTGCAGAAAGGGATAGGCAGAAATCCAGCTCTGCAACTATTTTTCAGTAGCCTCTAGTGTTCAGTGGTTTATTGTCCAAGCTTACCTCCTTCCAAAATAGTGCTGTACTTAGCTTCAACCTCAAAGTATTTCTCTAAACTGAATATCCTCTGACCTTGTCCCTCCTTTGAGTTATTATCCTTCCCGCCAAGGGACTTGGCTGTTAACATTTCAGAGCTGACATAAATGAGGCTGCCCCGGACTGCCTGCCCGGGTGAGTCAGCAGAGCAGGAGCGCTTCTGCCCGGGCTTCACATCATCCGTTCGCAAAGCCACTTGTATTGACTGATACAGAAGTCTGCCTGACTGTGCCCGGTGCTAAGTGCATGGGAGGGAAGGGCCAGGGCACAGGCAGAAGTGGTTTTTCCTGGCCCCTATCTATCGGTATGTTGTGGTTATGCTCTGTGGGGATGTGCGTCCAACACACAAGCTTTGTTATACTGGACTACTGAAAGAAAGGACTGCTTGCTTTTACTCGCAGCCAGGTTTCATGGGGTCAGACTAGCACAAATAGGATTGCACTGTGCTTCTTTTAGTGTAAAGTGCCCTGCCTGCCCTCAGCTGTGGCGGCTCCACCATTCCCTTGCCAGGACTATGCACTCCATGTGCTCCCAGCCAGGCCGGCTGACCAGGGCTCTTGACCCACCGTTGTCAGCCTGGGGACCCCAGCTTTCCTCCGCTGGCCAGGGCAGAGTCCCTGCAACTGGCCAGCCTTTGTAGACAGGCCTAAGGCAACAAACCAGCATCCAGCTTCAGCATCACAAGTAACAAACTGGGGTGGGTACAGCTCTTCTGTGGGTGCAGACCTGATTTCCCAACTGCATCATGCCACTTAAGAGTTGGAGCAGCTGGAAGATGGGATGTGATGAGATGTGATCTCCCCCCGCCCCGCGGGAAGGGAGTATGCATCCTTCACTCAAACTCCTTCACCGTTTTGGGTGTTGTACGCTTGTCAGGTAAGGAAGGCTGTGCGGTGCCGGCTGCTTGTACCCACTGGGTGGAGCAGCTCCCTGCTTATTGCCTGCCGGCTGCGCTTCCCTGTCCAGAAAGGCTGGGGTCCAAAAATCACAAAGAAAGCAGAGATGGGGAAGGAGCAAGGCAACACTAAATGAAGAACTGCTTCTGGCCAGTTAGTGACAAAGCTGCATGTTACCAGAAAAAAGGGCTAGCAAAGTTCTCTGTATAAAAAAAAAGATGGGGGGAAAAAAAAGTCTTCATGAATGGCTGTCACTTAATTGGGAGTGAAGGGGCCACTCTAGGGCCTCAAAGCCCCTTAAACTTTGTCTTTAAAAGCAAACATAAAAGCCCAAGTCTTCCCAAATGTTATGTTTGCAAGCCTTGTGACAGCAATCGCTCCCTGTGCTGTAGCATAAGGCAGAGCCCCAGGCCCCTTTTAGGTCCCGTACTGGAAGGCTGCTATAAGGTCTCCCTGCCACCTTCTCTTCCCCCAGCTGCACAACCCCAACTCTCTCAGCCTGTCTTCATTTTCTGTAAAAGTTGGCTATTAAGGTGAATATTTAGGGGAGTGATGGTGTGTGTGTGTTAAATTTTTATTTTAGTAACAAATTAAAAAGTGAATAAATGTGCCAGGTTTGGCTGGGATAGATTTAAGAAAATCAAAACATTTTGAGAGGAAATAGTTTAAAAATCTGAATGTAGGGGTTTTGCTTCATTTATTTGCTTGATAAGCCTCTGATTCTTCCACTTACTCTCCACTTTAGGCAAAAGATTGCGGGGAATTTTTGAAAATGTTGGCTATCTAAGAACAATTAACCTGAATATGTTTTCTTCATCTTTGTTGTGGTTATTACAAAAGAACAAACAAATTCAAAACACATTTCTTCTTTCCACAGTAGGGGAAGGAAGACACCCCCATATGCATCCTGTCACAGACAGCAGCATTTAAAGGGTGCTTGGGAGGTTTTTCCAGTCTCTTTTCTCTCTCTTCCCTTGGAGCTGCACGAAGCATCTAAAGAAGAGCCCAAGAGGAGCAACTGATGCTGCAGCCGCCACCAGCTCCATCCCACAGGGAAGGTGTCCAGCAGAGAAACACAAAAGCATGTCTCAGGATCCCCAGGGCCTCCTGAGCACTGCAGGATCAGTGGTAAGGAAGTTCATCTACATCGACGTTAAAGAAATGGTACTCCCCTTATCTCTGTCTTTGTCTGGGTAGCAGCTACACATCTATTACGTATAGATCTCTTGGGCCGGTCATCTTGTCTTCCAGACCTCTCCTCTGAAGAAGATCTAGCCACAGGAGGGACAACAGCCCTGTGGGCGAAAGCCTGTCCTATTTTACTCTGGTCCCCAGTGGAAGTGAGGCTCCCCATAACCCACACCCTTCCTATACATTTACTGTTCTGCTTTGCTAAGAGATGCCTACACTCCTGTAGGGACCTGTAGAAGATGTCTGTGAGTGAGACAGGCCGATATGGTGAGTCTGTTCCTGTGACTGTTGGCATGGAAAAATTGGTCTTTGCATCAGCCCAGCCCCAATGAGATGGTTGTCTCTTTGAGGACTAGGTCAAGTTTCTCTGGTCTCAGACAAGATGTGGAAAAGGTCTGCCGACGGGAGCCCATCAACATGGCTGAGCTAAAATATACCTTCATGTCTCATTGTCAAACTCTGTGAGGTGCTGTGAGTCTTCATTAACAGCAGTGCACGTTCTGGGTGCAAAGCGACAACTGTCTCCCCATTACTCTCCCAAACTGCCATGTTTCTGGGACCTGCTGTGGCTGAAGGACCACAGAAGATGAGATGACAGCTGCAACTAGAACATACTTTAGCATCAGAGTGCTGCTGCTGGATTCTTCCAGCCTAGTGATGAAAAAAGCAGAGAATCATTTTCTCTTCTTTCACCACTGCAATTTTTTTTTTTTTTCAGTGCCTGGTGCAAGCCAGAGAGCTGTCAGTCCCTTTCTTAGTTAAACTTCCAGCCTCCAAAATGGCCTGACCTGTTCCCTACCCCATTTATGCTGTAGAAATTTCTAGTAACATGGGAAGAAATCTGATCCACCTAAAGCTTTGATCTGAGCTGTTTCAGAACAGGGAAAAAGCTAAAAGCACTTCTTTAGCTGGGGTGATCAATGAAGACCAAGGCAAAGATCCATTCTATACTTTGAAAAAATATGGAGTGTAACTTAGTTGCACATTTTTGCACTGCGACACTTTATGACTTCTGGATGTAGATTTTCCTGATGAGGGAAGTGGAGGTAGACATAGATCATGAGTGGTCTTTACTGGAGTGAATGAATACACGAATAGAGTTATCCCAGCTGTAAGATGGCAGACTCATGAGTAGACAACAACTTTCAGTAAACTGTAGCAGAAGGAGGCACAATGTCCTGAAACCAAAGGAAATGGCATATCAGGGTGCTCTGTAGGAGCTTGACTGCCTAGGACAAGGAGGGAGATGGGATTCTGGGTGTTGGGGAATAGACAGTCAAATAGGAGACGTAGTTCAGAGGAAGCTTGCTTTATGGACCCAGGGCAGCCAATACCTCCTGCGCAGAGAGTAAGCAGAGCCCCTCCGCATGACGTTGAATGATCTTCTGGCAGTTAAGAAGTGCATTTTTACTGTCACAGAATGCCTGTGTATCAACACCTTCCTTCACCGCTTGTTCAAGGAATTTGGTTTCTCATCGAGTCCTCCTTGAAATGTCTGGTGCAGGCGAGGGAGGACAGCTTGTTAAAATTCCTTTGCTGTTTAATTTCTTTCAGTGGATCCTTCCCTGAAGAGCTTCTAATGAGACTGACCTTTATTAGCTAATTAGGCTTATTGAAATGGCACAATCACATTTAGTGTTTTTTCCTTCTGTGCGTATTCCAGATTAAGTTCTCGTCGTTAGCAGGTTGGAAGGGGACTTGTAACCATGTGTGGAGGTCAGCAGTGCAGAGTCCACCCCACCTCCCCATCTCAGCTGCTGAAATTGGCAGGGGAGCTGGGCCACATGCTGCCAAATAATGGTTTTGACTACACTGTGATAGTATTGACTTAATTCCGTACCTATTTTTAGAGAGCTATATGCTTACGTATGTGCAAAAGAATTGCTATAAACCAGTGACCAACCCAGAGTTTACAAATGACAGACTCTGCTCTTGAATTCAGCACTAACAGCGTGGTATAACAAACCCATTGTGTTACAAGAGCAGTCCAGTCCATTAGCCTGTGCTGTGCTGTCCTGCTTGAACAACAAATGGACAAAGGTCTGAAGGTTCACACAGGTATTGGAGTCTCTTTGAGTTGTCGTTCTCAGTCCTGCTGCCCCATGATCAGGCCCCAGGGTGGTCACGGTGGGCACTGCTGCCAATCTTTGGTAGCTCTTCCAGCAGACTCCTTCCTGATTTCATCCATCTTTCCCCATATCCGGAGATGGAAGTGGCACATGCAGCAGGGCAGCACGTAGTACCAGTGAGCTGGGAGAGCAGTAAAACCATGAGATGACCTCAGCTCTCAGTACCCGATTCATGCGTCACCCTCTTCCACTGTGACTGGGAGCATCAGTGGGGTAACTACTATGCTATACACCTTCACAGGGGACAAAAAAATGACATCCATCAGAAGAAACCAACTCCCCATCCACCTGCCAGTTTTAGAAAAGAATTCTTAGAGAATTCTTCCACGCTGAAGAAAAAAAGGAAAAAAAACAAGGTAAAGTTTCCTTTTGATCATCACTGTTAACTGAAGCTTCTTGATGCTGGTATTGTTTTGATGCTTTCTTAAGGACTTGTTGGTTTCCGAAGGACCAAGGCATGAATCAGTTTTATAATCTCAAACTTGGCATCTCTTGCTGTTGAGAAGTCTGAACTTCATCACAGGAACATGTGGCTGAGCTCCTCCTAAGGACGAATGGGAAGGTTTTCTGTGCTCGAGGCTCAGACCCAGTAAATTGGTTAACACTTTAGCCATCCACCAAAGCGTTTTAAGTGTGTGTTTAACTTAGGGGTGTTGTAATCCTCTCGCCTGGTGTACTTGACTTTCTTTTTTCTGCATGAGAAGGACAGCTTATAACAATCAACTTTAATAGGAAAGTTTTCCAATAAAGCAAAGCCATTAAAGTGGAAATTACAGTAATGTAAAAAAACTTAGTAAATGGCTTGTACTTAATAGTAAGTGCCTCTGCTGTAACATACACATTAAGTGAATCTTAAGGGAATTAATGTTATTCTCCAAGGTCTCAAGTTTTTTTTTTCTTTTGCGCAAAAGCAAACTGTGTTTCATTAACATTTTATATGTGAAGAATTTCCATACAGCTTCAATCTCTTCTTATTATCTTGTGTGCTGTGGGCTAGACGTGATGTTGCCTCATCAGCCCTACTCTGTGCTGATCTGGAGCTGCAGGACTGGCAGCATCCCCTCTGAAAGGGGGTGCCAGGGGAAGCTGCTGCCAGTTTGCAGCTTGTCCATTCTGCCCACACGCATCTTTAGAACCTCTTCGCCGGTCTCTCCTGTTTAGGGGGTTTAATGTGCTGCCAGCAGACTTGGCGTAGACCGTTTGCCCACTGTGACAGCAAATCAGGTTTATATTTATATGTGATACCGTAGCAGGGAAATTAATAAATGTAGCTCCCAATCTGCTTTCTCTAGGACTTTTGAATTGCTAATGTCCTCCCCCTCTCAGCTGTGTCCACTCCTCCCCTCCAGAGCAGTGTGGTAAGTGGGATAAGGATAGAACAGCTGAGCCTCATATCAGCTAGCGACAGGCGGCAGAAAATCCAGGGTATTCTGGTGAGAAGGCTTATAGCACGGTCAAATTACTGTGAGGAACCCTGGTAGTGTGCAGTTAGTGCAACAAACTTACTAGAGAGTTTCTGTGAAATTTCTTTATTAGACTGATTGCTACAATTTCCACAGGACTGGAAGCACTTAGGGAACCCTTCCCTGTGATTTCCTTGCTTAGCAGCCATACTTTTTGGAAAGGCAACAAAAAACCTTGTGTTCATGGAGAGGACTGAAAGCATCACAAGTCCGACAATAAACGCAGACCTATTCATGACACAATCCAATACCTGTAGAAACCACAAAGAATTAAAAAAAAACAAACCCTAGAAGAGTTCTCCCCGCTGAGATGAGGGAACTACAGTGTTCGGCAGAGCCAGTGGCTAATGCAGGTTCCTGGCTGGGCTGAGCCATGGTGAGCAGCTTTAGAGCATTTCATTCACTGCTGGCTAAACCAGGGAATCGTTTCATATTTGCATGTCCCCCCCAGGAATGGAGAGGGATGGATTAAGGCACAGACACGGTACCCTTGCAACCGCATCCCCGTTCTGGGAGTGAGATTATTTGCTCTGAATTAAACCAGCTCAGAGACATCCTGCTGGGTCTCCTGAAGGCAGCCAGGAGAGCCGGGCATTGTGTCCCGCAGAGATGTCCCCATGCACACGCCTGGCTCTGCAGGGCCAGCAGCTGCCACAGCTCCATCGCAGGGACTCCCTGGTGTGTGGCACTGGCTCACCCTGACTGACGGGCTATCACTTGGGAGCCCTCAGGAATGTTTAGAACATAGGTTGTTTTTATCCTCTTTTCAAAGTTAGTATGAAATTCCTTTATAAAGTGCTTGAACTCTGATATGCACTCATAATTTACTGGTAGCCTTCGTACTTATTGGAGGAGTGGAAGACATCCTGTTATTTAATGAGTGACCTGAAAGATTTTCCTCTATGGCCAAGAAGTCGATGGAAAAGATGCTTCCTAAAAATACAGGGACAACAGCATAGACTGTCTATCATAATTTATGCTCTATGCTTGTTGTAATTCAAGCTGACTGCTGTAGCAAAAGAAGTCATTGCCCTGTGACTCAATTAGATATCAATTTTTTTTCATGTTCTCTTGGTAACAAACACTTTACTGTGGCTATAACAGAAGATGATTATGATCTACAGTATAAGTTATTACCTGTTCCACAGCTCATCTTGCTGCTGGCTCATTTGTGTCACCAAAATCTTAAACCTCTTTCCTGAGCTGCTTGGTGTAACTTTTTAATAAAGATACCAGAAAGCAGTTAGAGATACCATTCACCACAGTTCAGGGGTGCAGCACATCCTTTTATTGCTATGAAGTACCCTGTTTTCACTGAATTTTCCTGAGCAATGTTGGCAATGATGGTCACTGCTGGTTTCTCAAATGTAAGCTAGGTCATCCACAGTGTTCTGCCATTGACTTTGTCGCTACAGTGGAGCTCCCTGTAGGAACAAGGGACAATCCCCTGTGAACCTATGCACTATTAGAGGGTGTTTCTCCTACATGGCAAATTCTCTGTGAGGATCTTCTGTGATCCACAACTACCAGATTATTGCTAAATATTGCCTGGGTAAGGAGGAGTTGGAGCAGAGAATCAGGTTAAGGGACACTTGTAAGAAGAACTGACAGTACTTCTGTTGGGATTTGTATTGCTCGTGTTGTTACTGCAGTAACTCCCACTTGAATGTATGTAGATTTTGGAGGTGATAGCCTTTATTCTTGCTCCCTTCCTCATTGCTCCTTCACAAAGTCTGTTTGCACTGAGCCCCAAAATAGATATAGCTGCTGACTGCAGGGTGTCAGCAGAGCTTTTGCTGCTCCTTGTAGACAGAACAAGATACGCACATGGCTCCATCTGAACAGAGGTCCCGGGACACAATGCAAACTAAGCTCTGCAAAGATCTTAAACTTCACACTAGCATTCCTCTTCCCAACCTTTCTGTTTTACTCTCATCTATTTTGTATAAATATTTATTTGCTTTTTCATCTAGTTTATTTTACATGAGTGTTACTGATTTTGTTGTGATCTTAAATATCCTTAGGCTTTGGACCTCAGTTAGTACTTCAGCTTATTTGCTGTCTTTTATATTTATAATCTTTCTGGATCCATTCTGAAAACTGTATTTCAAGGGCATGTGTTGAAGGGGTGGTGGAGGGTGAATACCAGAGATTCTACATGAAACAATGGCAGTATTTTCCCACTGTTTGAATAAAAGCTGTAGAAAGCCCTAGGGATTTGTTCTGTGAATTGTGACTAGCCATTTCCAAGATATATAGTTCTATGGGTTTGACCTGCCTGAAGTTTTTTTGAAACTAGTTTGAAATCTGGTCTGGTTTTGAGGTCAAACTATAAATCAGCCTCTCAATAGTTCAGTAAAGTGTTGAAAGACCACTTCAGCAATCTGAGGCAAAGTATGGAGCTTTGAACTAGCTAATGAAACCTATTATGCCATTGGGTTTTGTCACTGTAGTAATGATGTAGGTTGTCTGTACAAGGAGGTCTGGTCTCCTTTGGGGGTCAAGATCTAGGTCTTGAATTTTGGTTCCACCTAGAGGAAAACCCGAAATTCTCCATCCTGAGATGTCACGTTAGCATCAGGCACGTAGTTTCCAAGGTCTGATATTGTTTAATTAGCGTGATTTAGTTTTTGCTACCTACCCGCAGTGTTTGGCTACGACTCTAGCTGCAAAGAAAATGACTATGCCCTGGGGACAGAGGGTGCGGGTGGCAGGACTGGCTGGTGCAGCATCGGGCATTGGCCACCCTTCAGCTGCAGGACAGCTGGGCCACTACAGTCCTTTTTGGCAGCACCTCAGGGAGTGATGCCAGCACCGGGGCTGACTGTGCAGCAGCAACTCAGTGCCAGTGGGCTGGAGCTGCCACGTGGCAGAGAGGGAGAAAGTTCCCTTTGTCCTTCGTCATCTTTTCCAACCTGCAAAGGAAATCTGGCCCTAAAAGCTGAGGGCGTTTGATGTGCCAGTGGTGGCAGCAGAACTGAAAGCTGGACAGGACCTTTGGGATAGGCTAGAGCAGATAAGCTGTCTCTCGTCAGACATAAAAAGGGGCATTAAAATCCTTCCTTCATCCCATTTGCCACCACCAGCTGGGATAACACAGAAACAAAACTAAAAAAAGGACTGTGAATCATTTTAATTAGGACAGTAATGCTTAATAAAAGTGTAATGCAGAATAAATTATCTTTAGGTCACCTCTTAGGAGAGCTCACAGGTGTTCCCTGAACTGGAAAAGGATGGCTGGACCTTTCTTCCCTCCATACGCTGCTTAGCCCTGCAGTCCCAAAGGAGAGTTATCTTCCCCAGCTCCCCGGCAGCAGGCTCTCCCCTCTTTCCAGCACTGGCAATAGCGCTGGCAGCTCTTAAACGGCAGGAACGAGTTCAGCAGGGGAAACCAGTCTGAGGGCAGCATGTGTCTGCTCTGCCCATCTCTGCCCGGCTATTTTATCCTACGTGTTGCCTCACTCTCAGATAGGGCCTTCTCATGTCTGCAGTGAACTTGATTCAGAACGGACCCCGCCAGCCTTGTCCCTCCAGCCAGCTGCCTTCAGCTTTACAGAGCTCACCCATGGTGGTTTTGCTGTTCAGATAATTCTCTGAAGGGAGAGCCATCACTTTACAATTTCTCCTGTCTCCTTCCTCTTCTTTTACTCTGTGTGTGCATACATATATATATGAGTGTGTATATGTGTATATAGACATACATGTATACATATGCATATATGTATATTTGTGCTCCTCAAAGGCTGTCGAGGGCAGCGGCAGAAGCTTACCTCTGTTTCAGCTCTAACTCCCACAGGCCAGTAAGTCCTGTCTATGCTTGCTCCTTGTGTCAATGAACCACCACAAGCTTCGCTGGCTTCAGATGCCATTTATATCACACTGATTTGAGCAAGGGTAAAAAAAAAACAAAACAACTCCCACAACCAAAAAAAACTCCCAACAAAGAAACCCCCCACATTATTTTTCTACTCTTCACCAATCAGGATTAATGTTCTCTGTTAAAATGATGGGGGAAGCTGGAACAGTAAAGAATACTAAATTCACCAATAAATATTTAAAAGTGGATGGTAAAATAGATGATGTTTTTCTCAGAAGAAAAACAAATCTTTGCAGCAAAGGGTTGAAGCGGGGAGAGGGAAGGCGGAGGAAAGAATGCATTTTTGTTCTGTATAATTTGGGACCTTTGAAAGGACAGTATTTCCTATTGTGACGGGTGGACACTAACAGATAACGACCTCAATGCTTTAATTAACTGTGCTGAAAGTCCCTTCTGTTATTTAGATCTTCGATTGTGTGTGCATTATTTTCTCTCTGCTTTAATGCCCAAGGAGGAATGCCAGACTCTGCATGATCAGTCAGTTGGCTGAATGGTGTTATCTCATTATGACTGTAGGGGATGTGTTTTAGGTAATGGAGAACAGATTTTGTACTCTTCAAAAATCTCTTCTGTTAGTTCAAGTGTTTTGGGCAAAAATGTTTAAGTTGATGATGCAGATAAATCATCTTACGGCTGTCCTGGTTTTACAGGACAGATAGAAGGAAAAAGTGACAGGGGCATGTTTTATCCAGTAGCATGTCATTTTACTTGAAATACACAGCTCTAGAAGAGTTGTTGGGTATAAATGTGACATGTTTTTCCCAGTTAGCATATGTCTATGTAGAGTGGCACTTTGATCTTTTTTGTTCTTGGGTTGGTGTCACTCACTCAAACTCCATACACAAATGCGTTGACTCTTCTTTGTCATGTAATCTTTGTATTTGCTTCTGAAAAAATAGGTTTTAAGTACATACGTACCTATTCAGAGTTTCCCAGTCACTGGAGATGGAGGTCGTGTTATGCACTCATTTTGAGCTCTCTTTGCCAAGACAAACGCCAGCATAACACGAAAGGTGATGGAGAATCAGATAATAAAACGTTTTTGCATTAAATAGCTTCTGTCAAGTCATTGTATTACCCTGTCACCTATACACAACACACCCCACAGCTGAAGCATGTGATCTGCTTGCTGTCCTTAGAATTGGTAAGATTTCCCCCATATGCTTTTAGCTCCATAGATCAGTCAATCCTTACTATCAGCACCTCACCTTGTGAGACCTACCTACACTTTGTGACAGACTACGCCATTTTTACCAAAAGGCTCGGTGTTTCTTCCAGACCACTGTATACGCTTATATGCACGGACTCCAAAACCACGCTTCCCGTTTGCCAGCAAACAGCTAATTTTGATCATGTTGGCACAGAAGGTTGTGACCTGCCCAAGAATTTATCTTCCGTGTTGTCAATACTGCATGAAATTCAACTCTGAAAATGTTGCTATTTCACTTATCATTTTAAATAAAACATCAAGTTGACAGTAGCATTGTCATTTCAGGAGTGTAAAGTGTACTTTTTTCATTCCCGAGTGCCATTGCACATCCCTCTCTGAATGTGATAATTTTGTGTCATCTGAAAACATGTTTCCTCAGTAATTTGTTATGGATCTTTAAACTTGACTGTATCTGATGAAAGCAAATGACAAGATAACTGTGCCAAATTTCCATTATTTGCTATTTTCTGAGTTACTAATTATAAAATCAGACAGGAGGAGGATGAGCTTGGAGGACACTGGTGCATTTGGAGACCTCCAAGGCTACTGCTGGGATCAAGGAATTAAAACCTGGCGTGGTGTCAATGATGATGAAAACACCTGCAGGCCTTCAGAAAGGAGAAGGACGTGGGAGGTAAGTGACTATTTTGAAACAGGCCGGCAGTGCCGACTGTTCTGAGAGAGACCACAGAGCATCCAGGAGGGTTTGACAGCAAAATGGGCAAAACTGCATTCAACAGAGAGTGCAAGCGTTTGCACCTGGAAGGAAAAAACATGTTTCTCCACAAATTTGGACTAAACTGAGCTTCCCTTTCTAAGCCTGTGCTAGTCACACACACAAACTACCTCCAGTACTTTGTAACACTACACAGTGCCCATGGGGAACGCTTCTGGTTTGCCTCACACGTTCAGTTCAACTTGAATAATTTGTTGAGCAAACAGATGGCTGGGACCCTGTATTGCTCTGAGTAATATGTTGCTGGGCTTAGTGCAGGATGAGGGCTGTGTCCTGGGACTTCTTGGTGGAAGAGGAGGAATTTTTCCCTGTGTATTTGTTTTTCCCTTTTGCACAGCAGTGCAGGACTAGCAGCGCAGGCATGAGCTCTGGGTTGTTTCAGCTTAAGACCATGGATACCCAGTGCATGCCCCTATTCTGTAGGCAGCTCCAGGGAAGCAGCAGGTAATCTGAGGCTCTTAGTGAATATACAGTAAGGAAATAAACTTCTTCCCGCAGCTTTCATATAAGAGGTCTTGCAGAGGGATGACAATCTGATAGTAACCCTTCATCAGAAGGGAGTGATGGAGAGAATCATCTGCATGGTGAGACTTGTGGCCGTTAATTACCAGATCAGGTGAGATGACAATCTTATAGCCTCATTGCACCTAGTGTCCTCTTATCTTGTCTGTCTTCCTGTAGCTGCCAGTGGTATTTCTTCAGCTCGGTTTCAAGTAAGTACACTGTGCAACGTGACCAAGATAGTACAATTACTCCTGTTAATACTGCATATGCATAATTAAATCCAGAGGGCTAATTTGCTGCTTTGCAAGCTTTTTATCATCCGAGGGGAAAAATGGGATTCCTAGGCAAAGCTCACTTGCAAAGTAGAGGCCAAATCATGCAGAGAATTTGATTTTACCATTTCAGTGCTTGGTTCTTAGGTGTCCTGATGCCGAGTGAAATGAACAGCCTCGCTAAGTAGATATCTAGGGTCCTAATTAGGGCTACAAAAGCTGCCACGCAGAGTCAGAGACTCTCTGAGATGGTCTGCAGCAAATGCCAAGAGAGGAGCAGGAGTTGCGTGTTTAATTTCGAATGATGGGGGCACCTCCCTTCATTCTTGATGCTTATCCAAGTTATCATTTGTCTAGGAGGCTGGCCCAGATGTTATCTGTGATATTTACTGGGTGAAATCCTCATTCTGCAACATTTAGACTCACGATTTGCTGGTACATCCAGGAGTGACAGAAACACACCATAACCAGCTCTTTGGAAATACTTTGCCCCTCTTTCTCCCTCCATCTTCCTCAGTATAGCAGTGGCAGTTTATATCACCCCAGTGTCCCCTTCCTGCAGCTATGGTCTGTGCTAGCTCTGGGTTGTCAAAATTCCTATGGGATGCCACTCAGCAGATACAGCTGCTAGACAAGGAACACCTTATCTGTGAATCCCTGTGGGAATGAAATACAGAGTTATTCCGTGCTGTCAGGACTTGAGTATATTTGAGCAGGCCCAGAGGCAGAAATTTAAGCAACCGGAGATCTTTACTGATGGGATCTTAGGTGTCACGGGGATTCAGCCAGCTCCAAAGTTAGGCAACAGCTGAAAAGAGGGCTCTGAGGATTTGCATTTTGAATGAAGGAAAAATCTCTCTGTAGATTTAGCCTGCATAACTATGGAGGCTGGGAGGCAATGGGGAGACAGCATTATATTATATTAATTGTCTGAGCAAAGTGAAGCCTAGAATTCCCCTCAGTGCTCTTCTTCTGTCTGTCAGAGTTCTTGTTCAATAACTGAAGACTGTTTAATTTAGAAATGCATGTGACAAAGTCCTCCCAGACGCATTGTGGGTGACATTCCGCCCCTGGACCTCAGAGGACTGACTGATGGAAATGAACAGGACTTCCCATCGTGACCCTCTATGACTCTGAGTCTGGATATAAGGTAAGCACTACATGTAGTTGAAATACATAAATCTTCTGCAAATTGATTCCGCTTCACAGAAACTTAGTTGCTTTCCTTTATTCCTGTGTTTTTCAATGTAATCGCGTTATTGAACTGGGAGCATTTCAGGCACCAAAACACTTTGAGGGCTAATATAAAGATGGAGTATGAAAGTCTGGATTCCTGCAGGAGAAAACTATGGAATATAGTGCTATACTGGGAACAGAGAGTGGTGGAAAGAGCAACCAACGGTCTTTGGAGGATGGCAAAGAATGTGTATGTGAAAGACTCGTTTTTATGATGCATTTGGAGGACCCCCAGCTGGCTAAGGTCCAACATTTAGATTTTAGTAGGGCTTTTTTACGAGAAGAGGGCGAAAGCAGGTAAAATATTTGTTAGCTCTCATTAGAGATACCCATGATTAGGGCTGGCTCAAGGTGTCTTGGTGATTTGGACAAGATTTGGCTTTGCTATGGTAGAGGAATAATGTATCCACCTAATTTGTCCGCAGAGGTGCAAAGGCAGGCAGAGCAGGATAAGCAGCCAGAGAGGTCAAGGGGAGCTTGTTTGGTCTTGGTGTCCTGCTGCCAGGGAAGTGGTCCTGCCACTGGACCGGTGACCTCTGGCTGCTGTGAGCCTTGAGGATCTCTCCCTCATGCGTGTACGTTGCCCTGGGCAAATGCCTGACTTGACCTTCATCTAAGGTCAGTCTTTGGGACCACTTGTTGCCCAGCTGGGCTGTTTTACACACCAGATTTCTGGAGAGGCACTGCTTCTGTTAATCAGGTCCTGCCTAGGCACTGATGCTGGGAATTTAAAACCAGAAGGGCCCACATTGATGTTTAAGACAAAATATTTCTCCATCATGTTTGCCAGCAGGGATAAGGAAGCCAGCGATGGTGGAAATCGAGCCAGCAGATTTCACTGCCCACACTGACAGCAGTGCCGGAATATGCTGATACTAACAGGGACCAGCAACCCTCTTCTGTGCAAACGCGCACAGTTTCCGTATCAGTCCTTAAAGGTGAGCTCTGTGTGAGTGAGGATTTTCACCTTGTCTTTACAGCGCTTGGTGCACCATACACATTTGTATGGAAGAGCCACAGTTCTTCCATGTTGCTTTTTTTGTAGTTACGAAGTGTCACAGGTCACTGTGCCCAAGTGGAGATGCTCTTCCAAGTTGGAAACTAGGAAATCTAGGACAATGACCCTCTGGCATGTTGCTAGTAATGAACTGCATTTGAAAAACTTTTTTTTTTTTTTTTCTCTAATGGACTGAAAATAATCCTCATAACAGCCTTTTGATTCTGGCATTTATTAGCCTCATCTGAAAGTGGCGGGGGGTTGGTGAAGTACAGAGAGTGTAGTCCATGCGTCCAAGATGAGGTTGGTGCTGGAAGGACATCACAGGTGATGCTCAGTGCTGCGCTCCCTTACTATCGAACACCAAAAGAGGGGACTCTAATTATCAGAAATGGGAAATAATGGCTGAAGATTGTCAGAGCAGGTGGAAGCAACACAAATAGATCAGGAAAAGCCTGGAGGCTGAGGGAAGACTGAAAACTGAACATAGATACTTTCCTTATACCTTTTAATTGAAATCTTTCTCCTGAAAGATTTCTGGAGTTGAACACTTTTCCATGGAGCCAAAACTAAGGCCCAGAAACAGCATGCAATCAAAACCAAACCTTCAGGGCTAGCATTCCTAGGTAAAAATAATTATTGTATCTTTCATCTGCATCAATAGGTAGTTAGATTTTATTGTTTTTCAGAAACAGTGTTATTACTCTGCATATTCCAGAAATATGATTGAAAAACCTTAAGCATAAAGAAATGGAAAATACTATGCGCTACCTACTTGGCTTCAGCAGGTACAGTATCTGCTTTAATTAATAATGATATATCTCTGCAGATCAAGAATAAAAATACAAACCCCACTATCAATCCTTACATTAAATTTTCAAATCATTCATTCAATATTAACTAAATATAGCTACAGTAAAGTAAAGAAGAAGCATTTGTTTGTTTATACTTCCTCAGCTATGCAGGATATTATTCTATGTGTTACATCAAAGATTTCCTTTCAAATTCACCTGATTTGAAACCCAGAGTTTCTCCTGACTATGCAAGTCATCAGAGAAAATGGCTGTATTTTATCAAATTCAGCCACACTTTTCTTGCTGAAGCATGTTCAAGAGTCAACAAATCTATTTTTGTGATTCATTGCAGTCCATTCTGCTGCTGTTCAGTTGAAGGAAGCTATTTTTGTAATTATTCAGTAGCAAATTTATCAATTTAGTTAGTAGTGAAGAAGTTCCAGACATCTCTCTGATGAAGGCTGATAAATGGATTGAGAAGAAAACTGTTCCTCTACAAAAGAGAGTGAGCTGGCCTGGGAGAAGCTTGCACACAGCTCTGAACTCACATCACAAAAAAGAAAAGCTCTGCTTTGAAGCAAGAGGACAAAGACTGTCTTTTGCATATGTTGAGGCTTTTGCATGTAAGCTATTTGGTATTGTATTAATCAACCTATTGTATTTATTATGAGAGAAGTCTTGAAAAGGGTCTTAAGATATTACTCTAATGGTTTTAGCTAGTTCAAAGAAAAAAAATCAGGGCAAGACTGAAAAATGTCTAAGTATATCGCTTCTGGCTGCTCAAAGGAGATGAAACTTTTCACTTTTTAAAAACATAGGAAATTTGCCCCTGATCAAATTTAACTATGGTGACCATTAGAGCAAAACCCAACCAGCATCCTCATGACTGGTCTACGATTCCATCTTGCTTGTGGGCTGAACAACAATGTCTCCCTTCCAGGAAGGAGGACACCAGTTACCAACATCAGTTCTCAAGCCCAAGAGCAACTAGTTGTCATCGTATTTAGCAAATAAGGAACCTTCCTTCTAGAGCTGTTAAAAAAATGGAGAACAGGGGCGAAAATATGTGGATGGGTTCACCTTTGGAGATGATGTGATCTACAATGCTCCAGGCATCGCAGTGAGCGAGGACAGCTGCACCCTCCGATCCTCCCCACACCCCGTAGGCTAGAGCCCTGCCAGGAGTTGAATACAGCTTGGGAGATGGCCCTGAGGATGGTGATAACTGGGCCCTGCTGGGATGGTGGCCTTGCTCTGGGATGGGACAGGTCAGAGCACAGTGGGGCTGCAGCCTGGGGCACACTGGCAGCACTGGATGGCAGTGTTACACAAGTTCAACCAGGTTTTCTTTCTTCCAGGTTTGGGAATAAAGACAAAGCATGCCATGCCTGTGACTTTTTTGATGTGTGTTTTTCGGAGGAGGCATCTGTAAGTCCTATTGTGATGTACTTTGTTGCTCTTCTGACCAGTTTCTCTTCATTTCCTTCTCCCATCCTGTCTCTTTTCTTTGGGGACTATTTTCCCATGCTTTCTTTCCTCCCAGCTCTCTTTCTCTTTTTCTTAGTGTGTACTAAAGTGTTTCCCACGCCTCTTCTGAGCTGACTGGGCACTGGAAAGGTCACGGAGCTAATCAGCAAGCTTTGCCACTGCAAAAGCAATATATAAAAACCCAACAACCATAAACCCAACAAAAACAATCTCCCCTCCTTCCAGTTCTCTAGCTTTAGGCAGAAAGGACCAGGAGGTGGGGAGAGTGTATTGGCACCAGACCAGTATGTGTGCATTTAACATTAAGCCTGCAAGAACCAAATATACTGCAGGGAAAATATAGAATTTGTGCAGCCGATAGTTTGCTCCTGTTATAGAGTTTGCCTGTCACTGGTAATGGCACAGAGTAGCGATTCCAGGGATGATAATAAGCCAGAGTAATGTGCACGTAATCCTGGCACCGATACACGCACCAGCACTGTTACTGCAGAGAAACATGGAATATACCTCTGGCAGGGAGATGGTAAGGCAGTAAAAGCACCTGAGCAGGTATCATCGTGGCTTGGTTCCACCTGCTTGGATCCTGAGCTGGGATTTTTCTTCTGCTTTTCATCTCATTTCTCATTGTAATACCAGAGCCACACTTTCATACAGCAAATATAATTACAGTGCAGTTACACTGTGTGACTCTGTTTCATGATACCTATAATTACCATTCATTCATGTAGCTAGGAGGTTAGTTAATTCAGTGAACGAATTACTTATCAGTCTACTTTCTCAGTTACTATCTCACATTTTAATTGCAATGGTACTTTTTGCACATATATCTGAGGGTTCACTGTATGGAAGTAATTTGTATTTTGTTAAGCTTATGATTGAGTTCAGCCTGTTTACAAGTATATGGTATTTGTGTGGCAGTAGTATGTCGGGTCATCTAAAAAAATTAAATCAGTGTCCAGACTGGTAATGCACACCTATCAGTCCTACCCGAAATCCCTGCCCTGCTGAAACATGTGTGTACCCAAAGTGTTTAAGAGCAGCAGTGGGGCTGAGTCTTGTTTTTATGACCCTCCCTGTTTTATGTGCACTGCTTTAGAGGTGATCCAGAGTTGCCCACATTTCAAATGATTGGCAAGGCTTGTGACGCATGGCAAATCCTTGGGATCAGGAGAAAAGTCATGAAAGGCATCACTGTCCTCTTTCCCGTCCCTTCTGTAGAGCCGTGGGGATCCTTCTGCTGGATTCAGCAGGGCTTGGCCTCCACTCAGGGATTATGGCTTTGCATTCCCAATGGTGACATTAGTTTGATGTAACTTTTTTTTGTTTTAAATAAAAAGATTTTGCCCACTTTAGTAGCTTATCAGGATCAGTCACACTTCAAAGGGTTCCCAGGCTGAAGTCCTGTGGCCATTTGATGTTAGAAGGTGGCAGGAGGCAGCTCCCTGCTTCCTTCCTTCCCCTCCTCTCCTGCCTTTGTTCTTTATCCCCAGATAAAGTTGCTGGCTGGAACCAGCAGCAGCAGCTCAGCCAGCAGTGAAGGTCTGCTGTACACTGCTGAAGAGCTTCCTCAGCCAGCCTGGAGCCACCGCAGCATGGCCAGGCCAACGAGTCTCTTCCTCTATGCTTGACTACCTTCCCCCATGCCAGGACCTCCTTCCAAAGCCCTGTGTACCTCTCTCTCCCCTTCCTTTGCTACTCCTCCTTCTCTCCCCTTACTCCCTTTTGTTCCCTCCCAGCATCCTGAGGTGTCCAGCACAGATGAGGAGAAGAGGGTGGCCGTGCACAGCCAGCATGGGAGCACAGAGCTGGCAGAAGTCAGTCGCACCTATTCTGTCTCAGACCTCTCTGTTCCTTCTCTCTCAAATGCCTATAAATGCTTTATTGATTTTTCAGACAAAGAAAAAATAAAACAAAACTAAGGAGAAAAAGGTATAGGAGCCAAGTAGAAAGCAATAGAAAGACAGTGAAGGAATTCTTTCCAGCTTTTATTCCTATTCTCCTGCTATGGCTACCTTCCCTTCCCTTCCCTGTTTCCCTGTTTGTGTTCTTTCCATCCTTCCCTCTTGTAATTTTCTTTTCCCATTTCCCAATCTTCCGTTCATCTACCTATGCTCTTCTTCATAACCTAGTATTTTTCTCCTGAGGAATTAGATTTCAAATCCAGAGACAAACTGTCTCTGCACACTGGAGAAAATTGTCCTTTGATTTATATTTCTTTGTGGGTCTGTGACTGTAGGATTTTCAGAGGATCTTGGAGTACAGAGGCACTCACACCTCTTTAAAAAGCTTGGGGAGCTCATGCTTTAAATCTTCCAGGACCCTGTCTGAAACCTGGGGATGGCAGGTGCTGTGAAAGGACCAGGGGAACACAAAACACTGCAGTTTGTCATGCCAAAGAGCCTGGCTTCAAGTCGTGCCTTTCCGCTTGGTGAGTATCCGCTGGTGGAAGGGCAGGTTGCCCTGGGGTGGAGAGAGAGGGAAGGGGGCAGTGATGGGAATGCCTTACCCAGCTCGTAAACTGTCTTTGTATGTGTACGAAAATTAAGATAATTATATCTCTTTTAATAAGAGGCCGTTTGTGTGCTTTTGCTGTTTATATGTATCTAGAAGGAAATTGCAGGCAAACGCCTGCCAAGTATATCCCTAGAAATATTTTTGAAACTGTCATCCGCAGGCACTGAATACCAGAGGCTGTTTAATCTCTCTCCTATTCTCTTTCTCTCTCCAAGCCCCCACCTCCCACTCTCTGGCCTCGTTTTTGTAGGGAAAAGAGTTTGGCTTTTTATTGCAATGTAAAGATTTAGTATATCATTGTACTGGTCCCATTTGGTGCCACCACTAGTTCAGCTGACCTTTGGATATCCAGTATGGTGAGATAGATGGATTTTTGGAATGGGTATGCTTATTCCATAGCCATCAAGCACCTTATTCATGATTTGCATTCAAGTGGCCATTATGAGTGACCTGGGGAAATGAAATCCAGAAGGAAATCTAGAGAGGAATGTGTAAAGGAACTGAGTCAGGTTCATGGCACAAAACATACCTAAAAATCTATTGTGACTGTCCAAATCAGTCCCTGTACATCCACGTCCTGCACCTTGTGGAGGAGCCTCTGTTCATTGTTGCCGAGAAGAGAAAACTTGAAGTCACCCAGACCTCCTGACGTTCACCAGAGTGAAAACAACTGGAAACTACAACACTGAACTGTCAAAAAGCTAAGGTGGCACCTTGGAAATCAAACACAACCCTCTCCAATAAGCACTGAGCAGTTAGTTATATACCTTAAAAACACAACTTAGAGCATGTAACTTCTATTTGAAAGTAGTGAAAACACAAAGCATGATCCGAAACGGGAAGCAGGCATAGATCAACTCATTGCAAAGCCAGAATATAGAAACAGAGGATCCAGCTTGCAGTGTTGGTATTATCATATGTTACGAGGAAATCTTAGCAGAGGAACAAATATTAGCAGAGGTAGAGCACTTTCTGACGTCACACAGTGTGGATAGTGACTTCAGTTTAAGAGAAAAACAGAAGACAGTTCTATGTGCACTCTTCATTGCACATTTCCATCTCTTATTCAGGACAGACACTCCAAGATCTATTGATTTTTTTTTTTCCAAAATGTTTTCGGTGATCCAGTGCTCGAAATGTTCCTATTAGTAATTTAGATTCCTGGACATAACAAGATGCCCAAACACAGAGCCAGAACTGCCGTGCTTTGTGCCATCTGTGAAGTCTGAAGTGTGCAGTGTACAGTTAAAAGCATGATCCATCTGCACTTTGGAGTCATGGGGATTTTTCTATGTAATAAAGTGGATATACCCAGTCAGATTGAATGGGGTGAAAACTACTTAAAGAAGAGATTGACTCAGACATCCCTACTTCTCATTGTGTTATTGCAAATACTTCGGCAAGAATTGCATAATTTCTTATTCTATCTGAATTAATTTGACCATCTTTTGTTATTAAATTACAATTCACGTATTGGCAACTTCTGAATTTCTAGGTGAATCTAATAGCTGTGAATCTTGGGTTCATAACTGGTTACAGTTTGTTGCAAAAATCAAGTTAATGGTCTTTCTGAGCAACTTGCTCTTGTATGTGGATATATAAACATAAATTATGTTCTGAAGGGCTTCAGCTATTAAAACCAAGTTAGAAAGAAATACAAGACTGTCTAAATTGCCAGTTCTGCTTTTAACAGGGATGGCCAAAACACTGGTGACGCTGGTGTTTCCCCCTCCATACAGTGCCATTTGCCACCAAGCTCACCTTGCATAAGGCTGACATTTAAAAAGTTGCCTGCCACGTTCCTTACAAAGCTCTGTCACCTGGCTACAGTGACACTTACCTACTTTTTTTCCTCTACATTTCAAGTTTTGGAGAGAAGTTGTCTCCGTTATTGTGGTTCAATATTTTACCTGATAAAGCAGTTTTATTACTGTTATTAAGTATTTACCGAGTGCTCGCATCATGAGTGGTGCAGTCCCTAAACAGGACAACACAGCGGACGGGACGTGTACCGACGTGTATCTGCATTGGAGGTTGCAGAGATTGGGTTTGGAGAGGTGTTGCACTAGGTGTACCTGCTGTGCCTGGGAAGTGCCTGGTTTCACGGTGCCGAGGTGCTGCGAGTAGGACGAGACCCTGCAGCTCTGACGTTTCCCCAGAGCACAGGTATTTATGTCTTTGCACAAATCAAAATTAGTAGTTACCGACCATAACAATTGCCTGTACTTGCGTCTTCCTTGACGGCTGAGTGAAAACCCAACAAACCGCGTCCTTGAGTCACTGCTCCGACGTGTGTGTTTTGAGTAAATTAAAAAGCTGCAGTTGTTGCCTGTTGGGGTTAATGAACCTTTCATTTGGGCAAGGTGGTGCATATCAGGACAGTCATCAGCTTGTATTTCCTTGCCCAGCTGTCACACGCAGTTTCAGCTGAGTGCCACAGTTGCCTCTCAGCTGCTGCATTTCTTTGGGCTGTGGGGCTGATCTCTGCTTCATCTGAAGCTGTGTTAAGATGCTCCTTTTTTAATCAGGTTATTTTACGGCACTCCTGGTTGCTTACATTTTTGTCTCTTGCTCTGTGTTTTAAAGTGCATTCTTGCACTTCAGGATGGAAATATATTCAGGACGAATGATGTCTGCAAGACAAGAATACAGCCATTTCTCATCCTTAGTTTACTATGACAACGTACTATTGATACATCTCCTTTTGCAAGCGAAAAAGCAATTTTAGTTTCTTTCAGCTCAAAGTTTTGCAAAAATGTCAAAGCGGTGCTGAGTCTAGAGCAAGAGTAAGAGTGATGGCAGATTCCTAGCCTGCCTGCTGGATGGGAGTACAGCGAGACAGCTTTTGCAAGCTCCTGTAAGAAACCTCAACCTTGGGAAAAGATCATCCAGTCTTTCAGGTCCTACTGCTCTCCCTGTTTTATCATAAGCTGTCAAAAAATGAGCAGAACAATGATACATGTGTATTCCAATTTTTATCTCCTCTAGCAGAGTGACGAGAAAGATGCTTAGAGATGTAACATCTAATACAGGTTATGTTTAATTAATCTCCAAATAAATCCAAAGGAAAGATAACTGGGTCTGTCCCTATAAGTAATAAAGTATGTTAGAAAATGGATCATTATTTCGGATGGTTTTATATTTACCCTTTTCGGAGGTGACTGGGAGGACCTTGAGAGGAAAAGAGGGGTAGGATTTTTTTCTTCCTAGTCACTGAAGTAGTAAAGAAATATTCCCACCCATTATGGAAGGAAAGTGCGAAAAAGTTCTTTTAAAAATGTGTTTCCCCACAAGTCTGGCACAGCATGGGAAACTGAAATTTTATCCTAAGACATGTCTTTCTGTGACATGAGAAGCCAGAATGCTCACCTAGTCGTATCAAGGATAGAAAACTTCTTTTCCTATTGAGATAAAAAAACAGGGAACTAGCAGCTTTTCTGGGAGTGGTTGCATTCTCCCATCCCCAAAACTGTTAATGGGGAGACCACCAGCGTATTTCTGCAATTAACAAAAATTTTAAAGCCTTCTCTTTAGACAGGAAGAGCCCCATGCTTGTTTGCAGTATTCAGGCCATTGGAGATTCGGTTTCTGAAGTGGACGCAAGCTCACACCATCAGCCACAAAGACGCACATTGTATTTTGGCAGGCGGAGCTGCTGATGTTCCCCATTAGGTCAGGAAATGTGTGGGATTTGCCGGTCTCTGCAAGGTAAGTGCTGTTCTGGCCGATGTCCCGGGGCTGTGGCATTTCTGGAGGAGCCGCAGCACAGTGAGGAGTTGATGTGGCACTGCTGCTCCGGGCTCTGAAGTCCCTTTTCCTTGTGGCCCCGTGTTAGCTGCTCCCAGGGGCTGGGAAGCTAGGAGTTGGGAACCAGAGAGAAAAATCATATTCTGAAAGAGTTTTGGAATATGAACTAACAGAAAATATACAGCCACTGTTCCTGGGAGAGCGAAGAATAGCAAATATAGCTGCCTCTGGAAAAATAGCTCATCTTCTCCCAGGATGCAGCCCTCAGTTCTGGCTACCCATCAGAAAAAATCCATGAAACATAGAGCGGCCTCAAAACAAGTAATAAAATAATTTGAAGAATGGCAAGATTTCCATATGAGAACAGATGGAGAAGGTGAAGCCTGCATATTTTACTGAGAAGATGAGTTGCAGTGTATATGGTTTGCACGATGCTAATACAGAGAAAGTACACGCAGGTCTTGTGCAAGCTTCCTGAGTGCAGTAACTGGGGAGTGCCAAAGGAAAAAGGGAAGATGACAAATGAAAAAAAAAAAAAAAAAGAGAACGGAGTACTTTTATTCATTTCATAACTAACCTACAGAAATGCTTGCTGTGAGATGTTCTTCAGGAGGTTTGTGGAATTCAAGACCAGCAATCACTTACACAGTCCCAGTTGCTTTCCTTGGGGCAGTTAAGTAACTGCATGACAACAAACGATGCTGTGACAAGCAAGGTTGTATCAAGATCCATCCTCCTTGAAAGCCTTGGAAAGTGTTATTAAACAGTGTGTTGGGTGATATGAAGACTGCCGAAAGATTTTTCCCTTCTCTTGTTATTCGCAGGATGTCAAGAGTTTGGGAAGCTTCAGGTCCCAATTCCAGCTTAGCTGTGACATCACATAGGAGGTTTGGGGTTTTTCTAATTATTAATTTCTTGCTTTAGAGCGTGCTTCAGTGAGCAGCTCTCTGCAGATGGAGACAGGAGAGGAGGATCAGCTTGGCAGATGCTGCCTGTGGGTATACTCACCTTTCCACAGAGACCGAGAGGCTGCTGCTCTCCAGGAGAGGATCTTCATCTCTAGCATTTTATCAACTTGAGATGACCCAGTGACTGTCCTCTCAGAGTCCAAAGCCCAGATAGCCTTCAAAGACCAGTACAACCCAGCAGTCCTCTTTTGGTAACGGATGAGAGCTGAGGCTACGTGCTGAGCCTCTCCATCTCTGCCAGAGAAAGGACTTGGGCAAGAAGCACCTCTGAATTTAACCAAAACTGAATGCCGAAACTCCATGTCCATATTTTACAGAATTTCAGGTACTTTTTACTCTGTAGTTGTACTCTGTGGTACAGAGTATAAAATTCACTATGGTTCAGAAAGCCCTCCTGCATCATGGGGCTTGGAGTCCTCTCTCCATCCCCATTTCTGGACAGATAAAAGCACTTTTCCAGTAGATGGGAGGGAAGATGATGAGAAAAGGGTCATGTGAGGATTTTGCTACCCTTTCTTTTTCCATTCTTATTACAGGAAAGTAGTCTTTGAGATTTTCTTTGGCTGAATTCCCTTATAACCCTCATTTGTAACAACACGTCATCTCAGATTACAATCCAGATATTTTTCTGTCAAAAGGAGGGGAGAGGAAGGGCTGGTGATATGAGAGGCTATATTGACTTGCTTCTATCCTGAAAAGGGGTACACGCTGTAAAGGGTTAGTTCACACTCTGGAAAGACAAGACGTTTAGATTTATCTGTGTACGTTCTGGACATGCCCACGCTGTACTGTTTGTAGCAGGGTAGCCAGATCACCAAAGATTGCAGAGACTGAGTTACCACATTTGTCCAAAGAGCTGGGTAAGATACCCGTCTCCCCTGCTTGGGGCAGACAAGGCAGCTCTACCAGGTACGCCTGGGCTTGTGTGCCTGGGAGAGCAGGAGAGCCTGCCTTAGGACACAGGCTGTCAGCAACGCGGAGCGAGATCGCTTACCTTTGTTAAAAAATGCCTGTCATAACAGTCCCTAGTCCCGGTCAGTCCATGGCTGATAATATAAATGTTTAATGAGACCTTCTAACGCTCCATTTTGTCCTCCCTTATGCATCCCAGTATTATTTTTTGTTCACTGAGTCCTAAGGAAATGATGGCACTGAAGAAAGCAGGAATAAGGAGGATTGTTCTGTACAGCTCAGCGTTGCAGACAGAAGGTAGTAATTTGGTGGGGGGAAGAAGAGCTATGAATTCTGTGTTTATGAACCATAGTTCATACATGAACTATGTATTCTGAATTCAGAATATGAATTCTGCAAAGCTAGACCCAAATCTGTGTTTATGAATGCTGTTATAACTTCTGGACAGTAAAGAAAATGAATGTGTAAGCATTTCTGGTGCCAGACTTGAGAGACACGCTGTTTTGTTGCTCCATCATCAGCAGAGTGAGCATTTTTCCTGTAAACATGATGCAAATCTCCCCATTTCTTTTCAAAGAAATGTATAATTCCATGTTGGCATTCTGGAAGAAATAACTTACAGGACTTGGGTACCACAGTCATGGCAAGTATGAAAACGTGAGCTGGCTGAAAACCTGGGCACTGCATATGGACAGCAAACAAGAAAAGTGTTCAGGGATCTCCTTTTGCCTGAGCTTTCCCACATTCATTATGGTCTGTGATGAACAGAAAGCGAGGAGCCGGGCTGGGCTGCTCTCCTGTGGTCTGTCTGAAGCCCTGACACGCCATGTAGGCAAAGAGAAATGGGAGGCCATGCTTTTAGACAGGTATGGAGGCTCAGAGCTCACCCTTGGTGATGGGGAGTGCGCGGACAGAGTAACATCTGAGGAGAGCAGGCATATCATGGCAGTAGGGAACGAATGAACGGTGCCCTTCAGACCGAGTTTCAATTAAGAGAATTAATTAAGAACAGAACTATTTGTTTTCCGAAAATAAAAGGTAGGGAAAAATTAGTGCAAACAGCATTGCATTTGCTTGCCAAATAGAGGGAGAATGAGAAATAGGAATCCTGTTGGAACATAACATTAGTCGCGGTGTTTATTTCCGGAGACTGTTAATTGCAGTAAATAGCAGCCTACATGCAACATCCCAGGTCTGTGAAAGCACAAGTTTAAGTAGGGAAGTGCATTTCTTACACAGGGGACACAGCAATTTCCTCCTTAATAATGAGGTTGGGCAAAATGCAAGGTGCTGATAGCCTACATATATATATTCTCAGTACCTGTTAAAATTAAGGCAGAAGCACTGAAGGAAGAAGAGACTAAAACCTGCTATCCGCTAGGGAGTTTTTGTAAAAGGGTCCTGTTTACCTGTATGGTAACAAACAAATGGCACAACACTTCTGAAAAGAGGATTTCACTCTTCTTTCTTTTTCACTGGCTCTGGGTATTTTTCAGCAGTTGCTGTAGAAGCACCCTCTGTAAATAAAGTTGTGAGATGGACAATGGGCAGCTCAAGACTACAGGACATTCGCACAGCCTCTATAGCCACCCCTGTCCCCTGGTATTTTTCCCTGCCTGAGGCTACCTAGAACCTTAACCTGGCTTGGATCAAAAATGTGGAGATGGGCCTAGCTGCTATATTAAAACCAGGTAATTTCCAGCTATCTAAAACTCCCTGATAAGGCAGTCTGTTAAAATTTCCCCAAACTTTTCTTCTTAAACTGCAATAGCTAAACCTTGAATATCTGCATAGGAAACTTTTAAAAAATGCTGGTGCCTGTCCAAGGTTGTGTCACTGCAGTGGGGAAAGAACCAGCTTTAAGACAATCACATGAAAACTAGGGAGATATTTCTCTACAGTGGATTATGTCATGACCGTGACAGGATGGTCTAAGGCAGCAAGTGAAGGGGTCAGGAAGATTAAGAAGTGGGGTTTTGATTACTCTCTCACATTTTCTTTCTGGTTATCAGTTTCCTTTTCAGGAGTTTCTCCTGACGGCCCTGCAGTTGTAGCTAGCAATGCAGTGTACCGGCACTGAAAATTTTCATCTACGGAGTCAGTCACAGAGAAAAATTGTTTGATATTCCTGACAGACTGAGGCTGCTGTCTCTGCAGCCAACATTGAAGCTGGTCCTACTTTTTCCTAGTGTAGTAGTTGGTGTTTCTGTGTATGAAAACTGTTGATCTGCTGGTCTTATGATCTCATTTTAATGGTGGCTGCAATTAGATTTCTTCAGATCTCCTACATGGCAACTGCCAAGATGCTGCAATATTAGGATATTTTTGCACCTTCCTTTGTAATTTTCACCACTTTCCTTTACAAATATGTAACAGGATAGGTCATTAAATGTCAAAAAAGAAGCATTAGCCCCCAAGAATTAAGTACAGCCCACTTTTTTTCTATGCTTGGTTTCTCCTCAGGTTTAGGAAACAATCCTGAAGGCTAATGGTTTATCCAAAACTTCCATGAGAGTTCAAAGTGCTTTGCCCAGACAAGTCCCTTCTGACTAAAATCCAGCATCTGAGTTTCCTGTCCCCTAGCTCCCACCCTTTAACAGCTGGTCTGAGCCAGTTGTCCAGGCCCTCCCCAAAAGAAGGAAGAGATCGTGTCAACTCCAGAGGGTAACACATCCCATTGTCAAATCTGTATCTAAAATAGGTGAATTACTTGTCCCCCAGTGACCATAGAGGAAGTCTGGGACATTGTCTTGGAGGAGGACCTAACTTTTTGCCCAGCGGAGGTCATCAGTCACTTCGTGTAGGAGAGCAGTCCTACTGCCTGGGTCCATGCACCATGCCCATCAGACAACACTGTCCTTCAAGGCTGAGCTGGAGAATGATCAGTGTATTTTTAGTTTTGTTTGGAATTAATTTCTGATAATCTAAATTACTGTGAAATTGACTGGAAGATTAACATACGCACTGGTCTAGCAAAGACCAAATGAGTACATCTGTTTTTAAAAAGATGCACTGCCAGGGAAGTCAGGGAAGAGCTGAGGCTGGGTTTTGTCATGGAGCATAGGATTTTAAATTGCAGATTAAAAATGAAAACTGCTGAAAATAATTAAAACCAGATGACCTAAAACATGTGGGCAGGGGCTTATGCGTGAAGGCTAGAGGGTAGGAAGGAGATAAATATGCAGGGAGAAGGCAGCAGTAACAGTTTGCGTTGCATCTAAAATGAGCTAAGAACTAGTAGCCTTTTTCAAAGGCAGTCTTGCCCCCCTGTTCCCACTGCAGTCATCTTCATTTGTTGCTTTTGTTTTCCACCAGATCTGCCAGCCAAATCAACCCGTCCTGTAGCCATGTGGCCCCTAGATTGATCTGATGGAAGTGCGGGGAATGTGTGGCTGGGACCTGAGAGAGCGCGTTTTGGTAGCAGGTACCTGTTAGATACTGAACTTGCATCCTGCTGGACTGGTCCTTGAAGGCTGCAGCTCCTTGCGGATGTGGACGGGACGGTAAAAGTTTCATCTTCATTGAGAGCTTTCAGAGCTACAAAGCAAAACAAAAGCATGAGATCTAATAAAGAACAGAAACTTGATTGTCATTTCAAGGCGGTGTCTGAGCGCTCAGCAAGGCTAGATCTCCAAAGGTGGTTGCTACACATTTGATTCTTGGTATTTTATGTAGAACTATTCAGTTTGGAAAGTCCATGCAACAGACATGCAGAAGCAAGGAAGACAGCCCGCTCGAGAGGGAGAGACACTGGAAATACTTTTGTGTTTTCCTGATCATTCCAAAAACTGAATAGTTGAGCATCTAGGAAGAGACACTTCCCTTCGTATTCTGGAAGGATGAGGAGGACTGGCTGATGATAACAGAGTGAAAAGAGCTCTGTTTTTTTAGCATGTGTGGGTAGATCATAGCTCATAGCCACATGAGCTGATCTGTGGGCCTTTTCTAAATATGTTCTAACTGTCATGGAGGGTATTATTCCTTTGCACAATATGGGGTTCAAAGGAGCAAAATTGTAACGTAAGGTCTCTAAGTCACTGCAAATACAAAGATTTTACTGAAAGTGAGGTGGTCCAATGGAGTATTAAATACTTTCTTTCTCCATGTTTCAATATTTATGCTTTCCTGTGTGTCACTGCCATCAGCTGCTGAGCTAAAATCTGAGAAACCTTTTTGGAAGGGAGGACAATGAGAGACAGGCAGTATCTAAGAGAGTGACTACCTTCTGTGAATGCTAATAAAAGTGTACCCCAAGACATTTCCCACAATTAAGTATTTGAATGAAACATGAAATTTGCTTCATCTCTGCTCAATCTCCTTTGAAGTCTGAGTCCCATTAATATTTTAGTAAAAGAATTTCCTAGAAAAAAGAAAAAAAAAAGAATTATTTTTAAACACCTATTTTGCAGAAGATAACTTGTAAATATTTGTACTGAAAATGCGATGCCAAGTTGCATTAGCATCCCACACTCAAACAGCAGTTATAGGTATTTCATTGTCAAAACATAAGGATGAGTTGCATGAAGTTCCACAGAGGATTGCTCTAGGTCTGCTAGTATTCATTAAATTCATTAATGAGCTGGATGATGACACAAAGAGAATCATTATTAAATTTGCAGATAATTTCAAGCAGCAAGAGACTGCAAGTACGTTAGCAGCCACGATTAAAATTCAGTGATCTTGATAAATTGCAGATACGATCTGAAAAATGTGGGTAGCATTCAATATGAATAAGAGCTAGATTTAGCCAGGAACGAGGAACTGCAGAAACACAGGCCAGCAAGGAACTGTTTTCACAGCAATTCTGTGGGAAAATATTTAGCAGGCATCCTAGACCACAAATTGAACAGGAGGCAACAACGCTGGGCTAGTACAAAAAAGGGGGAGGCCACCCTGGGCTGGCTGTGCAGGCGCAGAGCGCTCTGTTTGGCACCGGTGAGGGGTCGGCGAGGGCGGTGTGTGCACTTGTGGACAAAAGAAAAATGTGGAGCTGCTGGAGATGGTCCAGAGGAAGGTAATCAGAATGGAGAGACATGGAAAATACAAGCTGTAAGGAAAAAAAAGAAATAAATAATGCTGTCTAATCTGGTACAGAAAAATTAGTGAAAGTCTTAAAAAATTGTGAAATTCTGGTCTGAAGAGAACAGTGATAATTTGCTTTCTACACCCATGATGGAGGACAAGAAATAATGGGCTCCAATTTTAACAAGAGAGATTCATCTTCAATATTAGGATGAAACTTTGTACAGATAGTGTTTCCCTACATGGTAGACGAAATTTCCTGGAGTGTCTATGGCATTTCCAGCACTGAATGTCTTTAAGGACTTGTCAGGAGTAACTTAAAGATAGTTGAGCCTACCTTGAGCAGTGGGACAGACTCAGTGATTTTCAGTCCCCTTCTGTGCTGCCATTTGATAACAAGAAGCAGAAAAAACCCACCTCACTGACTAATTTACATGTTTAGTTAAAATTAACTATAGTGTTCTGAATATACATCACTGCAATCAGCTTCTGGGAAATTTAGCCTTCAATCTCTAAGAATGTAAGCAGGAACAAGTTGAAAATTTCAGACTTTGTAACTTGTCAAAATTTGGGCAGATTTTCACAGAATGGCATATCCTTGTCACCAAAGCCCATCTCCCTGATACATTTTTAACAATAGTCTCAAAACATGGACATACTCAATTACAAGAATATATTTAACATGGGCAAAAGCCTTTTTTCATCAAATCTCCTTGGAGCGAGTGAAACTGTTTTTGCTGAAACATTAAACAAAAAAAAATTAAAATAGAAAATAAGAAGCCAGCCTTGTGCCAGTCCATAAAACGAGATTTTTCAGCCCAAGCAGCTGAAGAATGGCAGAATTTCAACCATGCCTGCCATAGCTATTTACCTGCAAGTGGATTTGAAGACTCCCTGTTTCATTAGCATTTATAACACTCTTTGAGATCCTGGCATGAAGTGTATTACATCTTTTAAGATTGTGGAGTTGTTAGCAGTAATGCAGAACTGAAGCAGTTCCTTGGATAATTAGAAAAAAAAAAAAAAGAAACACATCTTTTTTTAAAGTAGATCCTATGCATTATTTTGAATTATGCGTTGTGCAAGCGTGGTATTCTCACGTTCTACTTTAACAGAGCAGAACAGCTTGAAATGTGTTTTAATTGAATCGGGCTGCATCAGTCTATTATCATAGCTTAGCAGGCTGAGTATTGAAGAGAGGAGTGTGCTTCAAGGAGAGAGCTGCTGGTGGAGCGCTTCTGGCCAGAGAGGTAGAAGAAGAGACCAGAACTGAGCTGTGGGATCCACCCCATATTTCACACTAATGAGATCTGCAAAACCGGCACCTGGATTCCTGGCTTTGTAGTCAAGGGAGATTCACGAAGTTAGGGAAGGCTAGCTGCAGTTCAGCGAGGCAAACCTCTCCTTACGGTCATCTTGTGCTCAGCAGAGAGAAAGAAAAGTTCTTCCTGGCACAGCTCTGAGCACCTGAGGTTACGCTCTAGCTTTGAATCTCCAGCTGTATCTACCCACTGTCTCTAGCAAGAGCCGAGAAAAACCAGGTTTCCTAGGCTAATATCTGTTTTTTGAGTCCTTCTGCCTCCCGCCTCCCACTCGTTTCAGTGAGTGGTGCACAACTGACCCCCACTCAGGCAGATCTCCTCCGTGTGCAGTACTTTCTCAGCAGCAGACAAGCTGGAACAATAATTGAAGAGTAATCCATTAATAGTCACTTGGATTTGAAAGTGAGTTTTAGGGACTTTTCTTACTCAAATTGTAGAAATGTTTGATTGCTCAGGCTTTACTGCTGTTAAAAAAAAAAAAAAAAAAAGAAAAAAAACCCCAAAAAACAAAGAACCAAACCCCAAACAAACCACAAAATTAAATAACTGAATATTCACCAAAAGCAAATGTCAAATGTTAAACTCCTCTGCCAAAACCATAAAATGCACTGTGATGTTTAGCTACATAAATTAACCAGAGGGACAAGTGGCACCTTGTGATTTAGATAAATCATCAGCCCCCTGCAATGTTTTTGTAACTATTAGAGAAATGATTTTATATATAAAAATGTGTGTGTACACAAAGTGCATGTATAGAGATATACAGACATGCATTTCCATACTTGAACTGTGTTGGTGGGTACTATAAATCATCCAAGTACAGAAAAGAAACATGTTTTATGGTGATGTTTGCAGTTTCTTCCATATGTTAAATGCTTCTTCAAAACCAAGAGATGATATAGTTTCTGCCGTGGCAAATGCGTAGTTTAATAAGACACAGATAAATAGTGGTGAGAGAGGAACATAGCATACTAACAGCATGATCAGGGCTATGAAAGGCACATACTGTATCTTGCTAGTTTTAAGGGGTTTTTTTAAACACATTTCATGCCTTCCTCCACACTTCAGGCTCCTCATTCCCACTGCGCAGCAGCTCCCATCACAGCTTATGTAATTAATCATCGTAAAACCTATCTCAAACAGAAAAAAATCCAAAGGAAACTTCTGCAGTATCATAGAAGAAAATAGCCAAGGATGATGTGATTTACTCAAAGGAAGTGTTCCTTGTGCACCTTTTCAGCAGGTATAAGCTGACTGGATAAAGCCTGAATTCTACAGGAATTCACACATTTCTGCCACTTAGTGCTGTGAGCTGTCATAATATTTGGACACTCAACATGGCAGAAGTGGAGGCTTTACCTGGTCTGGGAAAACTACAAGTTGAAATCAGATGGATGGAGTCTTGGCAGAAGACTGTTCTTGACTAAAGGACAGAAAAGAAGAAACATCATTAGTTACCAAGGAACTGAACTGGTGAACTGAAATAAGTGGTGACGGGATCTTAGCGGATTCCTAGCTGTTATAGAAAAACCTAAAATCCCCTCTAAAGACTTGTCTTTAGCACAGGGAAGAATGAGAATGCTAATGTCCTCCTTCAGCCAGTGCTCCAATTTGTTCAGATGTGAGACTCCCAAGGCAGGAGAGAAAGGGATGCCTCTGCCATGCTTGAGCAACAACTAGAATAGTGAGGAAACTGAATCTTTCCCCTTCTGATTAGTTTTATTGCTCTTGGTCCATTTTGGGACTCCAGGTAAGACAATATGAGGCAAAGCTGCTTACAGAAACCTCTGCTTAACACTTCCAGCAAACAAGGTCTTTTAGACTGTCCCAGGTGTATTTGCAAAGACTGTAAATTTTGCTTTCCTGCAGTGTTCTTTAGCCATAAAATTGAACAGAGGGAATGTTACTAATGCTGTTCTGATATTTTTAGCTTTATAAAAAAACCACCCTATTCTCAATATTTTTGGGTTTGTGACTTCCCTAGATTCAAGGCGCAAGTTCCTCCATGCCCGAAATTCATCACCGTGTTGTTTTCTTTTTTCCTGATGGTAACAAGTCAGAAGTTTGTCAGAAGTCACGCAAAATTTAAGAAGCATTAGAGCTGACACAAATTTCATGTTTGCAAAGACAGCCGAAATCCCTTTGCACAAAGGGAGGAATTCAGTGAAGCTCAACAAGGCCAGTGCACGCGGGCTCTGAATGGCTCCTATTAAATTGTCTTTGTTCTTTTAGCTTGCACAATCCTTGTAGCTGTAGAAGTATACGTTTGGCTTGATGCTTTTTAACTCATGGCTCAGAAACTGCCAGTGTACATTACCTGCGTTCTTCAGCCTGACATGTTCAATTTCTGCAAAACACGTTAATGCGGATCAAAGGAAACCTCTTGTGGGCAGAGATCCCCAGGGGAGAGTTCTCCCTGTAGAGAAAGCACTGACGCTCGTATCAACCGGGCAGATGTGGCAGCATCTCCTACGCCGGCTTTCCTTCTGTCCAGGGGTATGCAGGAAGGGCTCAGCCCAGCAAGGCTCCCCGTACTTGACTCTCCAACGACAAAATTTCCTGAGAGTCTCCGAGATGGAGGCGAGAAGAAGAGCCATCTTTCTGTAGACCTAATGTGTTTTGGGGCTGCATGGCTGAAATCAAACACTTTTTTTTTTTTAATTGATCCCTTTTTCTTCTGAATCCATAGGTAACGTCGCACACACAATAGAGGTTTTTAAAGTTAGGGGTTTTTAAAGTATACTTCCATAAAGTATAGGAATCGCAGAGGGGTACTATGAAACAGTAGTTGATACTACTGTATGTAGTGCCCAGCAAAAGAGAGAGCAAACATCCCTTCATCTGCCACTTATCGGTTGCAACGACGAGATGCAGAACAACTTTCCTTCAGGTAGGTGAAGTAAGGTAAGCAAAATTAACAGCACCCCACAACTTGCTCCCGCTGAATGCTAGCATGAGTCTGTACTGCTTGTAAACTTCTAAATTTGCTAGTCAATCTAGCCATCAATTCCATACAGTTAATCGAGTGTTTACAAAACAAACGATCCTTCTGTAAAAATGCTGAGGAATTTAAGACTGCTGCTACAGCCTGATACTCAAAAATGTACCATGAAATAAGCAAAGGGCTTTGAGCTGACATTTTAAAAAAAAATACAATATGTGACATAAAAGATGTGCTAAAACCTCCTTAAAACTACAAAGAAACTGTGCCGTAGCGACTGCCTGAAACAAAATAGGAGAGAAGAATTAATCCACCAGCTAAGGCCTTATTTAGTTTGCTTTAACAATGTCTGTAAAGCCTATTGCTCTGTTGTTCTAATGATGTAGGCTAAGACACAGGAGATAAGAAAAGCCAAGACACTGAAAGCTGTTGTAAAACTAGGTCACTGTTAAATTAAACATTTTCTGAAAAATAGAACCTACCTTGAACAACTCTGAAAACCTCTTTGTTTTTTTCATGCACTTAGCCAGAGAAAGGCATTTACTCCACTCTACTGTCTTCATGGGGAAAAAGCACCAGTTTAGTGACATCTTGGCACCCACCCCCGAGCCAGCAGGGCCATTTTTTCTTATAATTAACAACTATTGAATATTTATGAAGTAAGTGCCATGGGGTAACACTTAGTCATTGGTTTGCAAACTGAAAGGGAAGCACTGGCCCTACCTCAGAGCACCGCAACCACCGCAGCCGCACCGGCTTCTGCTCTTCAGAGTTTTCTTCGAGCACCGGGAGAGGAGGGTAGTACGGGCAGAAAGTTAGCCATACCTTCTCCTCCTTTTTTCCAGGTGAGAACACGCTGTGCTCTGCCTCCCTTCGCCGTGCGAAGAAGCTCTTGAAATACCCTGCGGGCTCCCACTGTTGGGCTGTGAGTAAGAGGGTTGGCACAGGCCCCCTGAGCCCGCGTAGCTCTGGTGTCGTAGCCGCTACGTGCAGAGGTTGAAAGTTGTGTGATGAAATGACCCCTTTACAGCATGAGGATAATACAACCTTAGGAGAGTATTACTAGGTGTGGGGGAAGTTTTCTCCTGCTGCAGTCTGCAGTCAAAGGTAGGATAACTTTATAAAAGGTGTGTTTTGGTCATTGAAATCGGTCTCTCTGACAAAGTAAAGCTGACCAAATACTTTCAGTGTAAATGCTAGCGAAAATGAAAATCAAGCTTGGCTTCTTCCAGTTTTAATGATGTATCACTACTGGTAGCTGATGTTCTATACCTGGTGCGGACCATGGTGGTCTCTTCTGGCTTCCAGATCTCATCACAAAGCACAGCGAAGAGGAGACGACAAAACTCTGTCCTCCTGGCTGGAAAAATGCGTAGCAGTGCCTCGCCACTCGGTCTTCCCCAGTGCTTACTGAGCATAACAAAGCGTTTCAGATGGCAGGTCCGTTTCCCACAAACGTTTCTGTATGTGCTTGGTTCTACATCAGCTCGAGATGTCCCACTGATCTAAACGGAACTGTTCCTGCATCTCTAATCAGACTTATCAAACCTCCGGACTCTCCCACGGGGAAGGAGGTTAAACTGAGAAATGATCTCTGTGATGAACCGAGTCTGACTTCATTGTTTTCGGCATAAGGTTCAAGGCAAGTAGAAACCTACCTTGGTTTATTTTTGGTTTAATTATGTATCACTTATTTTAGTAGTTAATGCATGAAATTAAAAAATGTTGCTATGCCATTTTTCTTTATAGCAGTTATTACTTCAAGGGACCAAAGAGTAGTTGTTACTTCAGAGACCCCACTAGACAAAGATTAATTTAATAATAGTTTAAAATGTGGAAATAAACCCAGAAATATTATCTAAACCAAAAATACCATTTAAACTATTTTTACTTATCATTCACCTTTCCTTTGATTTGTAATTTTTGGTTACAATTTCTTCTGTTGAGCACGATTAAAAAAACCACAGTGGTCATTTTTATTTTAATGTTTCCAGTCAGCTTCCTTTCTCAGCATCACGTGCTGCCATAGTACAGTAATACTCAGCCTGGAAACGCTGCCAGGAAACATATTCACAATTTCTTTGAATTGCAATGTTAATACACATGTGAACTATTTTCTATCAATCCTGTATTTTGAAAACGACGTTTCTATAGAACTTGCACTTTAGCCTGAGTTAACCTGATAAATTTAAGCACGTACGCTCCTTGAGGCAGCTGGGAGACTGTGCAGAAGAGGTGAATGAAGAACAGGCTAAAGACTGTCTAGAAGGGACCTGATACAAGACACTGAGATACTTCGACCTCAATGTTACATGAAGTCATACTCCAGCATAACTTGATATAACTACTGATTTAAATGCTTTGCTGAGAAAATATCTGCAAAAAAAAACCTATTCTGTGTTTCATAGGCAGCCACTCTCCTTCCTTTGCCAGAAAACTTTGTGTGGCAAATAATATATAACGCGTAGGTTCATCTGAAGGGAATGACAAGAAGTAGTTAAAATTCAAACGGGATATAAATGGAAATATTTTTAGATTAATTTTATTTCAAGTAAGGATCAAAAAAATATCCTGTGATGTTTCAGAAGTGCAATCTCATTGAACAACAAAATCAGGGAAGGTCCACCAAGATCAGAAAGTTTTTAACCTGCTGCAGAAGGTTTTAAGTGCCCACGGCTGAAAGCTGAATAAAATCAATTGAAACAATGCCCTGTGAAGTCCCGTAAGGGTCAATGAGCTCACACGAGGCACAACTCCAGAATTTTGCCACTCAGATGCAGTTTTGAGTGTGTCAAGGAAATAAATGCATCATCTGTGAAGGTGAAGGACCTTGTGTAAGAAGCGAGCACGGGCAAACTGCGCAGGCTGGAACCCGGCATTTGCAAGACTAAGGAAGTAGTCAAGAATTGTAAAGATGGAGATATAGATCCAGTAGAAATGGAAGGGATGCGGAGTTGCACCTGACATAATTTTTCCCCGCAGAATTTATCATTTGAATTGTTGAAGCAGTTTTGTGTAGCAGTCATCACCAGGAAGTCAATGCGCTAGGCACGCCACAACCATAACGTAACAGGACATCCCTGCACAAGGCAGTTTTTAGTGTCAACCAGCAGGCTTACGAAACGTAAGCCTGGTTTTGACAACATCTAAGTGAGGTAACTGTCTGGAGCGTTAGGAAAGGGAGGAATATGGACACTGCATGGGGGCTTTTAAGACAGGGTGTGTAAGTTGGTAAAGTAACCTTTCCTCTGTAGAGCTGGCAGCCCTGCTGTGAAGAGTTTCAACTTCAAAAATAAGTCTGACGTGGAAACCAAACCTTGGAAACGCAGAAAATTTTGGCACATAGACGGGTGCGGATGGCTGCTGTCAAGGGTCCGGCCCAGTGCTTTCCAACATAGCTCTCAGACTTGAGGACCAGTTTTGGGTGAGGTGGGCTTAACTTGCCTTCTGGAGGCAAAGGAAAGGTATAAAAATCTTATTCGAACCAACAGAGAAATTGGTGGAGAATATCCATAGGAAGTATCCAAGCTACTTTGCACATCTAATGTACGGAAACTCATCCTAGCTAACAGCAGCAATTTCATTTAAGCTGTGGTGCCTGTTACGATCGACAAGACCCCAGGTTTTAGCTGGGACAGCCTGTTTGAGGAGCACGACCCAGAAATAAGGCTTGCGGGGTTACAGGTGGAAGAATTTTGCTTAACACCTTAACGATGCAATACAACACATAAATCAGAGTGCCAGATAGATGTAAGGCCTTGTCCTCGGCTCCTTGCCTTTCCTCAGAGCTGCGCTAAGTCGCCCAGAAGCAGCCGAGGTGGCGGGATGGGGAGGGGGGGGCTGAAGTTTCCCCGCGCCACCGGCAAAGGGCGATAGGCTCAAAAACGGGGGAAAGCGGCTTCTCCCGGTGCCGGTGCCGGGCGGGGGAAGGTGTGCCCGGGCTGCCCGCAGCGGGCGCTGCTGCTGCGG
>VXBL01006172.1:535076-578806 GCA_013400195.1 Aramus guarauna | reverse complement strand
GTGTGTGTGTGGGGGGGTGTGTGTGTGTGTGGCGGGGCGCGGTGTGCCATCGGCGCTCCGGAGGCAGGATCGCCTGCGCCGCCGTCCCCGCCGCAGCCTGAGGGGCGCTGAGGAGAGCGAGAGATTTTTGGAAGAGGCGCGGAGAAGAGCCCCGGGGAAACCGCCGGCCCCGCCCGCAGGCTCACGGCATGGTGCGGGCCTCCCCCCGTCCCTGAGGAGAGGCGAAGCGGGGGGCGGCGGCGGCGCGGTTGCTAAGGTAATGGGTAGTGGGCTGCGCTCAGGGCTGGGGCAGGGGCTGCGCCCCCGGCGCCGTTATTTTCTTCTCTATCCGCGTTTGTCTGGCGGAGCGGTTGTCACTCGGCTCTGCCCCCGCAGCCAAGTCCCCGTCCCGGTCCTTCTGTGGAGAGCGGAGCCCCGGAGCCCCGGCCCGGCTGGAGGCGGCTGCCCGGGCGGCCCCGAGGGGGGGACTTTGCCCCGAGTTGGTAGTACTGGACAGATGCGAGGCGGTGCGTTTGGTTTATATATATATATATCTATACGTGTGTGTGTGTGTGTACTGGCCCGCGCCGCTGGGAGGGCGGGGGAGGCTCTGCCCCTTCCCGGGCCGTGCCGGACCCCCGAGGGCGCCGCCGCTGCCGTTCGCCCTCCCGGGGAAGGGGGCCCGGTCTCGGGTCGCGGCCCGGGTCGCTGGAGGCGCCTCGGCTCAGTCCGGGCGGTGCGGGGTGCCCTCTCCTCTCGGGGCTCCGTTGGGGTTCAGGGGACGCGGTGTCCCAGCAGGTACACGGGCTGTGCCCGGGGAGCCGGGGCTCGGTGGGGACACGGGGCTCGGTGTGGTGCCTTGCAACCGCAGAGCTCTTCTGGGGGAGGCCTCGGAGAAGGACGAGGGGGAGCAAGTACTGGGGTACGGTTTGAAGGGGGATCTGGTGCCCCGTGGGAAAACTCGGGAACTGTTTCACTTTGGTAGCGTATGGCAAGAATATACTTTCATCTGCTGACAAAGTGCGTTTGCATGAAGACAGATCGGTGTGTGAGAGTAAAGCTGCCAGGCACTCTCCTCCAAGAGCCTTAATCTCCTGTGACACTAAAAGCATCTCCTTAGTCACTAGCTGCGACAGCATAAATAGAGAAATAGGTTGCGGGGCCAGCAAGGAGCTTCAAGTTGTTTTTTTTTTTTTACTGAGGAAGATGGAGTTTTTTGTATAGATAGCGGTACGCTGCTGCTTGCACGGTGCAGACATAATAGCAGTCAGCAGCCCTGACTACGCCTGTGGCTCTGATCTCGTCGTCCCGTCTGCACCAGCGCTGCTCTCGCTGCCGGACACGGCCCTCGCTGGGACAGCCAGGGTAAGTCAGGGGACTTGCCAGAACGGCATCCCAATTGTAGCCTGCGTACTACAGAGCAGCGTGGCACTTCCCAACGCTTCCCTGAAATTAAAGATTATGGATATGCATGATTGTCTTTGATTGTTTTTTATTTGCTGACTGCCAGTGTGTAGGGATAGACAAACAGGAAAATCTGTCTTTGATAAATAAAGCCATACTGTAAAACTCACCTTTGGGTTGGTGTGTTAAGCTGTACATCAGTGGCTTCCCACCCCAGAGACCGCTACGTTTCATTTGTGTTTGTGTGTTTCTGTGGGAAGTGCTTTGAGAGCTGTGAGTGTGAAAAGCGCTTTGTAAAGGTATAGTGTTATTTCTAATTGCTTGCTGAAGAACATAGTGAAAGAGGTTAACTGTAGTTCAAAGCTTTGGGGATTTAAGGCATTTGCTATCATCATAAACATTCTTCAAGGTCGGTTTTGGTTTATTTTAAAAGGAGAGGTTGTGTATATTTGCTATCATCCATTTCTTTCTCTTTTTTAAAATTTTTTGAATGCCAGATTTATCCTAATCTTGCAGATTGGAAGAACTAGCAATTGTTTGCTGTGTGGTTATGATCCGTAATACTTTCTCACCACCTCACTGGGAACACTTTCACTATACTTCCTTGTAAATCTGCTTTAAAAAGAGGTCAGATGTTGAAGAGCAGTTATTGACTTGGGGGCATATGGTTACAAGCACAGAATAATAGTGTTCATTGCTTGAATGTGCGTGTTATGTGCTGAAGAAACTGTTTAGCCTCAGCCAATATTGACTTTATTTTTAGATGAGCTGTTCCTTTTTCTAATAACCTGACTAATAGAATAATTAATGGCAAACATTCCAATTTCTTTCCTAACTGGCTGCAAGTGTGGTGGCGTTTAGATAGCCCTTATTTTTTCCTGTTTTGAACTCTAGTAGCGAGCTGAAGGAGACATAGTTATTCGTTATGCATCTCATACTGAGGTTTATAGGTGAACAGCAATCTTCACATATCTATTACTATCTGACTTTGTGTTTTTGTTTGGTTGGTTTTTTTCTGTCTTCTTCTTCTTCTTCTTACTACCCTTCCCTTCTAAGAAGAGGCATAATAAGAAGCTGTATATAGTCATTGTCAACATCACTTGCCTTTGTTTCTCTCTGATGATTCCTGTGCTGCAGGTAGTGCAGATATTGGTTTTAATCAATGACACCTGAGGGTAAGGGGAAAAGGTGTGTCCTCTTAAAGCAGTCATTACCTCCTTGCTAACGCCTTCTGAGGTGCCTAGCATGTAACTCTGGTGGAGTCCACTGGTACGGCAGAGGTAAGCAGAGCACTGTTCATTCATGGGAGCAACTCTGCGTTGGTTAATGTTTCTGAGGCAGCTGGAAGAAAGCTGAGTGTATGGACTGGAAATGGTGTCATGGTCTCTTTGAGCAGCCAAGAAGGGGAGAAAAGGAGAGGGCAGTCCTGTCCCAGCAGACTGCAGCAAACTAGCAGATAGCAGGGAAAGAAAAGAAGCTGCTGTATGTGGAGTAGCAGGAAGACAAAATAGCTGCAGTATGTTATCCTAACATGGTACGTTAGGATACTGTGTTAGCCTGTGGTGAAACTTTTGAACCTTGCAGTGCCGTGGCTCAGGCTTCCTAATGGAAATACAAGGGGTTTGTGGGGTGATTATATTTTTATGGTCCTCAGTAACAATATGAGCCTCTGGCTTTTCAATAATGAGGGATAACTATCCTGGAGGCTCTGGCCTCTGGTCAAAATCAAACCCTACAGTTGTAAAGCAGAGGCAGAATGCGGGTGAACTGCTTGTCCTGTGCCCAGTGTTACAAGACTGCAGTTTTGCCCTTACGACTGGTTAGTGTGTTGTGTGTGCTTGTCACCTGGAGCTTCAGTCACCTTTCTGCAAGCACACCTAGGCTCTCTAGAGTGGAGATTGTATGAACAAACAGGTCCACTCCACCGAGCAGCTCTGTTCTGTTTCAGGGTACAAATATTGCATCTAGTTGCCAGAACTGAGATGCTCCTGGTTCCTCATGGGACGCCTCTCAGCTTCTTCACAATTGCATTATTATCTATGTCAATTCAAACCACAGTATTATAATTACAAAGAAAACCTGGGTACAATAAGAATATTATGTTGATGATTTGGAAGACTGTTTCTTCATGTCAGTTTTTGGGGTTCTGTCACCAGTGTGGCTTAAGACAGCACTCTGCCAGCTGAAGTATCAAACGAGTTGTAAGTAAGGTATCATGGCCCTGTGTTATTACTGAAGGTGTAGTAGTACTTTTAACCCTGAACACTTGTGGCTCTGCATATTAGAGAAAAAACTGACTAGAGCTGTGCTGGCCAAGCACATTTCAAAAACATTTAGGTGTCTGTAGGTGATGATGGACACCACCTTGGGTTTTCAGAAGCATCTGGACAAGTCAGTCACTTGATTCCTGTGGAGTTTCACATCTGACTTCCTCACAAAATTTCCTCTTTGCATCTTTGAGCACTTATGTATAGTTGAACATCTGTCCTCATATTCTGAACTAAATTATTATGTTTCTGCATCTCTAACCCTTTTTTTCCTGCAAATTTCTGCCTCTACTCTACATCTCAACTTTCTATGTAGCAACTATGAAAGCGCTGCTCACAGTGTGACCTTGAGGTGGTGGATTTATGGGGGTTTAGAGGTGGCTGGAATGCACACAGTCTGAACCTCCATGATTTCAGTTACTGTTTCCAGCTGGAGTAATAAGGTATTGTGGTGACTGGGGAATGAGCTAATTTCTGCTGTTGTGCTCTATCTATGAAAAGGAGCAAGAAAGAGGAGCTAATTTGTATTTTCCTCATTGGTTGTCAAGCTCTAGAAAGATCTTGGAGTCAAGAGAGACTGCTGCTACCCACTTGTGTTGCATCAGATCTCATACTATTTTTTAACATCTCTGTAGCTGGTGGCAAAGAATGTGAAGAGAGAGAGGTAGATTAAAATTTCAGTGAGCAATAAGGTTCTGACATTTTGACGTCCCAGGAGCTCTGTGTTGTCACGCTGGAAACAGCTATCTGTTCCTAGACTCCGGAGCAGCAGAGTAAGACACAGGTACTGCACTTTGCCTACTCGGTGGTGGTGGGGACCATGAGGTAGGTAGGCAGGTAGTGAAGAGGAATTAGTGCTATATTTTTGCCAGGAATCTTCAATTACACATTACAAACATCATCCCAGTGGAAAGAGATGATATTTCATCTTTTTCACTGTGCTTATAGAATCTGGCATCGGCGGTGAAAGGTTCACAGGGTAGTTAAAAGCTCCTTACATTGATTACTACAGACCTACTGTGCTATGGGGATGTGTGTTGAGCAAATGATAAGTAATGGTTTGAAAGTCAGGGCATAGATGTTCAATTTATTGCTCTGTCATCCATTATGTGAATGTGGGAAGTCACTTAATTTCATTGTGATTTAGTTTATCATTTTGTAAAAGAAAATAATACATGCCTCTGCCACAGATGAGCAACTAGTTTTAGATTACACCTTCACTAGCGTAATGGCAATCTCACATACGCATGTATTGGCTCAGTTAAAGGAACTGTCTTTATAGGAGTATTACAGTATAACAGCAGCAGTAGTGAAGTATATTAGTATTTATAGTGTAGGTAGTATGTATTAGTTTTTACAGTAGTCCAGTTACAGCGCTGTGAAGTTCAGCGTAGATGAACCACTGCAGTGGGATTTGTACACTCTTGAACCGTGTGGGTGTGTGAACTTGAGCTAGCTAATTTGGGGGTGGCTTAGATGGGTTTTTTTACATTGCAATTACTGAAGTGATTTGGACGTAATTTGCATCTGAAAAGGTTGCGTGGTGTTGTAATAAACAGCAGGGCAGTGAAATCGTAGTATGTTGTATCACGTCCTTGAAGTATCCGAGATGCGACCAGTTGTGTTTGTTTGCACCAGGGATATTGCATGGTGCCACATCTTTAAAAGCACCTGTGCTTTTGGGTAGCAAATTTCCCATTTTATTTGATTGCAGGGTACTTGCAATTTTCCATCCTTTTGAGAATGAACAACCAGCAAGAAGTCTCAGCACTTTGCGGTGTTTTAAATGAGATTGTGCAGTCACTGATCAATGTGGGATGGTTTGGTTGTTATATCAACTTGCATTAGACTACTTGAAGGGAGCTTTATTTTAGCAAGCTCTGTTTGGAATAGGGAGTTTAGGTGGAGTAATTCTGAATTTGGAATCTAACAGGTACTAGGGCCTAATTTTTTTTTTTTATTTTAATATTTTGATTTTCTTGTCAGCCTGTATTAGAGCATCCATTAGTTTGTGCTTCTTCTCATTCCGTTTTCTCTTTGAATCAATTTTCATCAGTTGTTTTCAACTTGCTGGATACAGTGTAAAATAGAAAATGCAGTCCATCCCCAGATGTAGCTTACTACAGTTGCAATTAATACTTCCTATGGTGCATAAAGTACAAGGCACTTTCAGAGATGGTGTATTTTATGGACCAGCTTCACAGACAGGATGGTCTCAGTACACCTTAACTGATCCAAGGACGATGATTTTCCAGAGAAGGATTTTTACTGGAGAAGGGATTAGAAGTCTACCCTCAAGCTCTGTATTATCAGTGCAGTTACTCATTTTCCACAGGGGATGATTCTGGCCAATAAGTTGTCATTGTTGTAAAACAACAAAACACGGCTTCAGCCTTCTTCGCAACAGCTCCTTGCAGACTGATAATGCTTTGTAAATACTGCAGTAGTTTGGGATCACCAATTCAGATGAAGTTCAAAGTTGGGCTATATCTATCTCTTTGCACTTCTAAATGTGTATAGCACTGACACTTGTTTCAGTTAAATATTCAGTATATATTTGCTGTTACATTCTATGTAGCTATCCTTGGTAACAGCGTGTTGGCTCAGAGCCCTTGCAAGAGCCTTTGTGCTCACAGCAGTAATTTTTTTTTTTTTTTTTATTGGAAGGCAGATTGATTACAGGTGGATACTGCATTTTGTTCTGAATTCTTTGGAAGAAGGATGGATGCATTGGAGGCAGTTTCTTCTTGGGTATAACATTGTTCTGGTCCCTTAAAAGCAAATTTGGTATGCAAGTGCCTGTTTTAACAATTGATTTCATAAAGGGAAAAATTTGCCCTGTTAATAAGCAGTTCCTGTGTCAATATTTGCTACCACCCATCCCCATTCTATTATTCCTTTTGGTTGTCTTGCTTTCCTTGATTTATCTGTCTGTCAAAGAATAGATTGAAAACTCTGAAAGTGTGAAAGGTCTTCCTTTTAAGTCAGCAATGCTTCCAGCACACCTTGGGTGGACAGATCATAAAACTAGTAGTGTGTTTTTCTCTATATAAAACAAAGAAAAAAAAAAAGAGGAAAAAAAAAAAAAGAAGAGAGGATGCCTCTCCTTAGGCATCAGGGAACTCAGGACCTAGTCAGTGTCAGATACCAAGAAAGTTACTTGATCTTGGCTTTCACCCCTAGGTTTCCTGGATGTAACATCCAGTTGCAGACAGTATTTTCAACATTTTAAAATAGCTACAAATATCTGCAGACTTAAAAATATATAGGATCAAAATGGGGTGTGGCTCCCTGGGGAAAAGGGAGAAAAGTAATCCTCTTCCATGGTTTCTCAAGAAGCAGCCTGATCATCTGCCAGGTGACTGAGACAGGTCACCTGTGGCTAACACAACTGGAACTGTCCATCCTTCGCGTTGTCTGTTTCATAGGTATACGACAGAGTGAGCGCTACCACATTTGTCACAGATGGAGAGAAAATTGCTCAAGACCACAGAGAGCCCTTTTTTTGGAGGTAGTACAAGGCCTTGGTGATCCCTGGTTGGCGTTGTTCTGCTTCGACAGCCACACTGTGAATATTTACTCACTTTGTTAAAGGACACACGTAATTGGGAACAGCAAGTGATTGGAGAGGAATACGTACAAAACCAGCTGCTCACATTGGATTACACAGTGGGCTGAGTTTAAACTTGTAGACTGTGTCTATGTGCAGGAAGCCAAGTGACTTGGATTGCCTTGTGTCTGACAGCCAGTTCTGTCTAAGAGACGACTGTGTCCATAGGGCATATCCTTGACCTGAGGGGTCTCCTCGGGCCACCGGATGGTATCTCTGTGGCCCAAAGATACAATGATCATTGTGTGTGTTTTTTTCCAAGTACAGTGTTTAAAAAAAACACTGGCTGTCCTGCAGCCCACCAGAAGGATGAGGTTATGTATTGCATGACTTGAGGCATGGTGGGAGGCTGTATGGGATTGTAGGACCTATTGGGAGACTGCTGGAGGAATGGATAAGAAGTAGGGAGCCAAACCCTTTGTAAGGTCAGCCTTGCTGATTCTTGGGAGCAAGTGGCGATGGGTGAGAACTACGTTCCCAGATCTACATCTGCATCCTGGTTTGGAGCTTTACAAAAGAGAACTTGGGAGCAAACTAGCAGTTAAACAGTGCTGGTGATCAGGAACCTGGAGCTTGCTCCCTGCCCTAGTGCTGTGTGGCAACGTAGACGTACCTGTAGGATGTTTTGAGGCAAACTTTTGAGGAAGCGCTCAGGTACACGTATGGAAGGAGACTGCACCTTTAGGAAATGTCTGTAAGAGTAGCAGAAATTGGAAATCTGTGTCTTCATCAGGATCTAAGTTTCCTTAGAGAAGAAAAAGAGACTGTCCCAGAATTGAGTCCTTTCTTCTTGCTCAGACACGGTGAGGCAAGAGAGTCAGCTGTTTCCATGCCTAGATGTGTGCCTGTCTTTTGTCCTGCCAGTTGCAGAGCAAGAGAGGTGTTGAGCTCCGGTATATCAGCACAGGGCTCCCCGTGAGCTGGTACCTCAGAAGGAGGAGAAATGGGGTCCTTTAGAACCCATGAATTCTCCCAGTATAAACAAAACTGCTTTCTCATAAACAAAGAGGAATTTGTTTGACAAAAATTTGAACTTTAAGTGCAGTTGCTGGAAGTGTTTATACTTTGTTCCTTAAAAAAGGCAGCGGACTGAATATTGTTGATAGTACTGCAGTGTTCAGCACTTGCAAGGGGGGGCTGGAGGTCTGGAATGATCTTCCAATGGGAAAGTATTTTGAGAGAAACTTCAGTTACAACTTGATGTCCAAAACAGTCACTGGAAGGATTTTTAGATGCTTTGGGAGCTGTACTTCCAGTGATTGAAATCAGACTCCCTTTGCTGCTTCTCTGTGCAGGTGAGCAATGCTGTAGTATCTGGAGTGGCACAAGACCCTTCAGCCTGTCACTACTAACTGTGGTGTGGCTCCCTATCTGGGAATGCCCAGCCCCTGTTTCACTTGCCCTTATTGCCTTCTCAACATCTGGTTCAGGAGGGGAACATGCTTGCAGAGTCTTGTTCTGCTGAGCGCAGCAGTCAGCGGTGCTGTATAATAACCACATTTCCCCCTCCTCACCAGTAAGAATACTAGAGGAGGTGTAGAGTTTTGATCTGTGCTCCAGTCTTCCCAGCTTTTATCTGATTCAAATGGGTGTTGTATCAGTTCCTGTTTGGAAAGTCATATGGGTTTACTTCTGAAGGAAGAGCAGAGGTGAATTGTGCAGTGCTCTGACTGAGCTACACCAGTTGAAAGTAGACTGCATCACCCAGCTTGGACCTTGGGATCCTCTGGTTGATGTGTTTGTCTTGGTAAACATGATGACTTCTACAATATGCTGTACGTTGTCCTCTAGTATGAACACCCTGGTTGGCATACCCAAGCCCTAGTTTAATGAAGTAATAGTTTACTAGAAGAGGAACATGAAGCTATGAGTTTTGTTCTTTCCAGTGCAATTCTAGAGAGATTTTTGTAATGTATGTGAAATACCAACTTTAATATTAATGGAGACTAATTGAAGTCAGATTGACTAATTTTTTTTTTAATTTTATTTTTTTTCCCCTGTGTCTCTTCCCTCCTGCCACCTTAATAACATCATCTATTAGATCTACATATTCTAGCAAACCAGGTAGGGATTTTTGCTATTAGATAATTATCAGTTCAGCAAGGCATATGGTTATCTGATTTCTCAGGCACTTTAAAGTCATGTAGTCTAGATGTATTTCACTAATTAGAAATAAATTAGCTAGATATTAATGACATGAAATTTTACTCTATGGTTGTGTGCTAAAGCTCCAAATATTTCATGATGTGACATTAACATTACATGTCTATGATAAGCTGCCCTTGAAATATATTAATTACATGGTATAAAAGTAACTTCCACTTATTGTCACCCAAAATTGTATTTCAGCTGAGTGGTGCTGATAGGTATTTACATGGGGATTCATGTAGTAGATCTGTTTTCTAGGATTAAATTTATGCATATTGAAACAAAATATCTCATTTTCTCAGATGTGCAAGAGATGTTTTGCACTACCAATTTTGCTTATTAAGTTAACAGCTTATTTGGACTATAGTCTTATATTTTAATAAATATGCCCCTGTATTGGGCCTGTTAAACACTGAGGTTTTCAAGAAATAGCTTGTTTTGCAGAATTTTTTTCTAACACTGTATGTTCTCTATTATCTATAAAATCCAGAGTCTATAAGGACTTGGTGGGGTAATTTCTGTGAAGCATGTGGGTGTTTGTGCCTATAAGACTGCTGTAAGAAAATTCTTATTTACAATAGTCTTTTCTCACAGTAGGTAAGATATTTTAGAACATTAATGGGAAGCTCTTAATTTACTGCTTAGCTGTTTTCACTGAATTTACATATACGTAGGGATTAAATGCTGACAGTGTTTATGCACGAAAATGTAAAGGCTATTGTCTTTGAAATTTTATTATTAAACTCCTGTATCAAAACTCTAAAGAGGCGAGCTGTGGAAAAAAAAAAATAAATTCTTGCTTTTCAGAGCATTTTTTAAATTGGTTCTTCCAGTTTAAAGGAGTTCACTGATCTTTTTGTAATGTATGGGAGCCATATCTCTTTGCAGCTTCTGGTTTTTGGGAGAGTTTGAGGAGCCTGATCAGATAAGAGAGAGATAAAACTATTACCATGATTCAGTGCATTTTGTCAACGGCTGCCTATCTAGTCCAGTGTGATTATGTTTCTCAGGAAAAAAGCAGAACTGTTCTATAATAGAGAATAAAATGAAAAAAAAAAAAAAAAAGGAAAAATCAGCAAGGGGCAAATGCACCTTCTCTTTTTAGCTGATTTTTGGGACTATTTTTTTTAAAGGTTTCATATCCGTATGAAGGCATCTTATCCATAAACAAGAAGTTGAAGACTGCTGGTTTGCTCCTTGTGTGTGGCAGAGTGAGAGAGGGGTTAGTGCAAATGGTTTTTCAATTTTTATCACTTTTGCTGCTGAGGAGTCTGGATTTCTGCAAACATGGCTATTGTGGGGAAAACAGCATCTTTTGAACCTGAGAGTTGGAATTCAGAGACCCTTTATTTTTTTGAAGGTATGTGTTTGGATTTAGATTGCAGGTTTGTGGATGCAGGCTGGTATGAGTTAGCTGCTGGCAACGTAATAAACTGCCTGTAGGAGTAAGGAACTGATGGTACTCTTCAGGTAGTAATTGTTGAGGCTCTTAACTGGAGGCTGTGCATGAGTACTTTTTTTTTTTTTTTTTAAATGTAAATAAAATGTTTGTTTTCACCCGTTTCAGCTCCATGTAACTGAAATGTCTGTATAAGATTGAGCTGGATTCTCTTCTGGCTGATGCATTGTAAATGTGCTTAGAGAAAGGTTTAGAGGGCAGATTCTGTTTGTAACCTGTGTAGTGACATTGGGTTGACTTTCTGCTTGCGTCTTGAGTAGACTGGGCTGTCAGTGAGGAAAAAAATTGTGTAGAAAGAATACATTTCAACAGGATCCCTTGAAAAATTAGTCCTGAGATTCTTTCATGCCAGGCTACAGGGCTTTGGTCTGTTTTTTAACAGAGAACTATGCAAGTCAGATGTGGACTTTCGCATATCATTATATTAATTAAAGAGTTGACAATGCAGCACGTTAACATAGTATTAGGGTAAGAAACCTGTACGTTGAATGTGAGCAGTCTCATTTGTGTTCACAGCAAGTAGCCTCCATCACTGGAGCCCTAGCTCTGGGCTCCCTGCCCTTCTCCCTGGTGGCCTGTACCGCAGGCAGAGATGAAGCGGTGCTCCCTCGGGGCTATGCCGATGTTGCTCCTTGGTCAGAGGTATTACTGCTGCGTGGCTGGTGGTTTGTGGGGTGTGAAATGAGTGCCAAAATCCTCAGGGTAGTGAGAGTGCCCTATTTGTGAATTGGTTTGAAACCAGGATTTATCATGGCAGGAGTGCAGGGAAGCAGTCCTGCATCCTGGGTGCTGAGCTCCACTCCATATGTTAAAAAGTGTAGGTGTAATGGGATCCATGGGTACCCAGCATTGCTGTGCCTTCACCTTGAAGAGCCAAGAGCATGCCTGTGTCTTATCACTGTCTTATTTTCTCTGTAGTCTTTTTTTACCTCTAGAATAAGAATGCCATCAAAGAAAGGATTTTGTATTTTTTTACAAAAGCAGTCTAAAAGAAAGAGAAGAAACTTGGGTAATTGTCAGACCCCTGCTAATTTCTCAAGGGCCCTGGGGGACCCCTGGTCCAGGGGCCCTGCTAAGCTCATCCCAGCACCAGCAGTGCCCAGGCTGTGTGGAGGGGATGCCCACACTTGTTTCTGCCCTGGGGTACACCTCAGTCCTACCTTGTCTCCTGTGACATCTATCCTGCTGTCACTCCTGCACAGGGGGCCCTGCTCCTGACCAAAACCCAGCAGGAGTTGCTGGGCACCAGTGGGGAAGCACTTTTACAAACTTCTGTCTCCAGCAGCAGGTTTGTTTGTATTGATTACCTTTTCTAGCTCTTCGGAGGCAGTCAGTGGCTCCCTCGATGTCACAGTGAACAGCGTGACAGCCGCTACTGCATATCATGCAAGATGTTTTTGTCTTGTTGCACTGGAGTAGATGAAAAGCCTCACAATGTGCTATGGGGGAAAATCCTGAAGTATCATAAAAGGTCGAGTGAGCTGACAATATAACAAGAACAGCAGAATTTGTAAATATGGACGTTCAAAGCGAATAATGCAATGAGTGAAGCACATCTAAGTAATGCTGCAGAGGGCTTTTTGATTAGAAATTGGAAATTCCTACTTTAAAGGAGCATTACTCAAAAGTTAGTTGCAATTGTTTTCTTTTAAAGTATGCATATATAATCTCAGATATAAGGTTAATGGTGAACATGGTCTTTACATACCGCAGGTGAAGCTGAAGCTTGAGTGACTTGACATACGCTTTCAACCCTGCTTTGTAACTGCCTTTAGAAAGTTACGTAAAATCTCTACCTAGTTCCTGCTCCCTTCAATTGAGTGATGATACCTACAGCCTAATTCCTCAGTGCCTTGAAATCATGACTAAAAAGTGCTGTGAAAATGCACATTAGTGTAAATCACCTGAAGTGCCATCATTTTAAAATGCTTTACCCTTCATCATTTGTGCTATTTAATTTTTTTTGCATCTAATAATTTTGCTTAGAGATTTTATTCCATTGCCTTTTTAGCTCATGACCTGGCACAACAGTGCAGTGTTTGGGCTTATAGGAAGACATGAGAGTTTAATAGGAGTTAAAATAATGTACTTTAAATATAAAATAGTGTCTAAATTGGTTTGAACATGCCTTTGAAAGGTGATATATACATTGTTTAATTTGAGCTAGAACTGTATTACTGAGTTGCAAAATTGGTATGTGCATGTGCAAATGCATTTGTGCCTAGTTGTGTGTGTGTGTGCGCGTGCGTGCTTTATAAAAGAAAGAAATGAAGGAATCTGGATTGATGTAGATTATTTAACCTTGGTCTCTATTATCTCTTGCTTGAAGAGATATCCCTTGCTTAAAGGGATGTCTCAGCTGCTTCTGGCTCCAGTGGAGGATGCCATGTCACAGCAATAGCCTTTTCACTGCCGAGACAGGACAGAGCTGAGATATGGTCTGCGGTTGTCCAGTTCTGGCAGTTGTCCTTGGGAGCTGATAACTGACAGCTAGAATGGCTTGGAGCTGTATTATGCATAAATTGTATGCTCTATACCTATATTATATGCTGGGGCACTTTATTGCCTGTGGGAATGTGAAAAGTGGGCAGAGAAGGGAATACAAAAGTGTCGTCTTCCTGAAATAAGGGAGGCAGTTTAGTGGTGAACTGTGTTTTAGGAATGCATGTGTAGATTATGCATTTGTGAAGATACTTAGACCTTTTTGCCTCAATCTTTAAAATATGTTAAGATAGAAAATTTCAATACTTCCAATGTTAAAGAAACCAAGCTTCTCAAAGAGCTTTAATGCCAGTGTCTGTAAGAGGCAATGTTACCTCTTAGGCTAGGAATGGTCACCACATGGCTCTACAGTAGCATTTAATTTAAGATGTAACTTGTCAAATGTGCTAGTGGAAGAAAAATTTGAAATATAGCATTTGACTTTAAATTTTAAGTGTCCTTCCTGCACTGGGTCTTTATTTTTTAAACTAGTGTTTTTGCCTCAAGCATGGCATGACCTGGCAGGGATAAGGCAGCATTTCTGTGCTTCTAGAAGATGGTGTGGGTTAAGGACTATTATGCATGGTTGTTTGCCTGTGCCCTGCTGCCTCTTCCTGGCTGTATCAGGAGAAGAGATGAGGGAAGCTGCTTACTCTGAGCAAGCAGCTATGCCTCCCCGGTTCCCAGCTGCTGCCCTGGGGTTGGGGAGAGCCAGAGGTGGCTCCGAGTGTCCGCAGGTGGGAACCAGCCGTGTGCCTGACAGCCGTCTGCACCCGATGATTCCAGTGGGGTTTCACTCTGTCTCGCAGCAAGCTTTTAATCCTCCTTGGCTTTTTGTTTGAGGACACCTCAAAAGGCCCTAGAAGAGTCTAAGCCATTTGTGCTTTATAGGAAGGAAAGGAAGTATGCTAATTAATTAATTGGTCTTTTATTGAGTGGGGTCTTATGATAAAAGATCAGGACGGGGTGAGAAATGGGTGTGCATGGGATGACCCAAACCACAGCTGTATGCAACTTGGCAGCCCTCATTCTTGGGCATTGTGCTTTAGACAAATCAGTTCAAAGCATTTAACTGTCTGACACGGGGTGATAAAATCCTGCCCTGGGTGAAGTCTGGAGCGGATTTCCTCTGTACCATCCTCATCTGTCTGCCTTGAAGGTAGTTGCACGTCCTTGCCATGCTCCCCTGCAGCCTCGAGTGATGCTGACTTTTGTTCCTGTCCTTGCAGTGTGAGCAACGAGAGGCAAACATGGCCCAAGCGCCCGCTGATCCAAGTAATGTGGAAACTGCTGACCCAGAGGACAGTTCTCCAAATATGATAGTCTACAGAAAGGTAAGGATTTGGAGCTGTTCGCAAAAATCTCCTCATGAAAGGATCCCATGGCCCTTTTGAAGTCAAAGGTATGCTTCAGGCTGCTTGGATGCATAGCTGAAATAGTTTTAAATACCTACTTTCCTAAAACCTATAGAATTTGAGAATTTGGAAGTCTGTTTGGTGGAAGCATTTGAGCTTGTTTATATAACATATCTGATGACAAACTAATAACTCAACATTTATAACTACTTGTGAATAGTTGTGATGTGACTTTAGCTAATCCTTCAGCTTTACTAAGTGCAGCTAAAAAGATTGTACCTTCCAAGTTTTATCACACTAAGCATAAAGCAGCTGGCATACAACAATCTTTTAGTACATTTTTTCTATTTTCATATTGTGGTTTTGGTTGCATAATTTACAGTTTGATTCTTTGCAGGTAGTTATTATTACTTTCTGTTGTACCGCTAAATTAGAAAAGCGAAACCACTCAAGTTGTAGTGAAAAATGAATTGGACAAAGGTAAAATAACAGCACTACATGATGTTAAAGAACATTCTTTCACCGTGATAAAATGTCTTATTCTGAAGTACTTTGGAGGTAGTATAAAAGATAAAGGAAAGCAATCTATTGACCCATTTGCTAAGGCATTGTTTTACTCTAGGGTAGGTGTATCTGTTATCTGTGAAATTGAGTCTTTTTGTAATTTAATGAAATCATGTAAATATATTTTATTTAGCCTGCAAAATATGTAGCATGCGAAAGTGCTGTGTGATTCTGACAAAAATAAAATTTCTTGCATGGCTCAAATAAGCTACTGTTCTGTTAACTCAGGAGCTACAATGCTAGCTCAAATCAAGTTTCCTTGTGTAGTACGATCCTGGGTAAAATTTATATTTTCACTCATTTTTACACCTTACAAAATAGCTATAAATATCTAAAATGTGTTGGGTATACGTGGTACTGTTTTCTGCTTGCGTGACTGCAATCTTGATGACTTTCATATGCTGAGAAAATAATTTAGGTTTCGTATAGAGCATAAGTTGTTTAAAGTGTTACTTTTTGATAACCGCAATTTTGGTTTAGTTGTTGCATATTTGGTTTGGAATCTGGAATTGTTAACATGGGAAAATTTTCTGGGTAATGTGTAGGCTTGTTTGTTTTGAATGTGTTATGAACACACTTTGGCTGCTAATTTGGAAGTAGCAGTAGTCAGTCAGATTATCTTTTTAGAACCTGCTTGCTGAGAGGTCCAACACCCCAGCAGGTTGAAGCAGATATGGGATATGAAAGAATTTTCTGGTTGCATGATCTAGAATTAGGTCATTAAATCTGTGACTCTGCAGAGAATCCACTTACCTATTCTTGAAAACAATATGTTTTATTTAAATGTGCCTCACTTTCTATTCATCTCATGGCATTTCTACTGAAGGATTTCTCCATTTCTTTGCCTTTTAGTGTTTCATTATTGTCACTATAGAATAAGGCTTGTAAGTTCTGTGGTATCGATGAGGAACGAACTCATACCATTCATCTCTCCTTACTGGTGTTCCTCAGATGTCAGTATTATCAGCCCTTCATAATACAGTCATCTGTCAAAATACATACTTATCTTTTAGAATAGCATACCCCATGCATTGTTCAGTAATACTGTATTCTGTACTGTCAATATTAAGCTAACACATGCCTGTCAGGTTTTTTTGTTGAGGGTTATTGCTGCTTTTATGAATAGGGTTAATATTGCCTAGTCTTCAAAGTTAATTTCTACTGGAGATTGACTTCCTAAATCTAATTTACTGTTTGATATCATTTGTATGTATTACACATCAATTATATATTCCTTAGTGTTGAGGAATCATATGCAAAATCTGAGACAAGGCTTTTATTCTCTTGATTATCTCTCCTCTCTCCAAATGAGTGTTTAGCTCTTCATTTCTCATTTCCTTTCAAATGGCTTGATTGCCAGTAATGACTGAGAAAAACACTGTACTGGACTCCCTGAAATACAGAACACAATCTGCCAGCATACTGTACAGTTCAGGGTTGGTATTGCGTCACAGTAAAAGAAAAGGTTTGCTTCTCACAGTAGTCAACCTGAGATGCAATTGTTGATCTCCCTAAGGAAGAAGAAATAAGGGTGGGCTTCAATAATGGGATCACAGTAATTCCTGCTGTAACAGCCAACTATTTTGTTGCTTAACTGTCATTTTTGTAGGTTTTGAGGGAGGAAAGCCCCACAAGTACAACCCCAAATTGTTCATGCTTTCTTTACTGAGGCTCACTGAGGTCTATTTAAAGTTCACAAGCTGAGACTTGTGGTAGCCTAGTTGTCTTTATAATCGCTAGTGAGACACACATATCTAAAGGACAAACCAGATCTTAGGTGGTGCTGAGTGTCCTTTTGGAGCGACCTCTGTCTCTGTTGTTTATGGAGGAAAGCCTAGAACAGGCTGTTCTCTTTACTTAGGTAGGTAAAACTAAGTGGGATGGATTTTGGCCATGCAGAACAAAATAAACTAATTTATTTTGACTCCAATTAGTTTGTGATATTCTCTATGGACTCCTGCAAGCAAATAGATTCTAACTGCTTTGATAGCTACAGCAGATGGTCTCAATGAGATAAGTCTTATTTTCTTCTACCTTCAGGGTTAACCTTTTGGGGGCTGATATTTATCAAATTGTGAGGCATGTTATTTTTTTTTAATCCAAAATGCTCAATGTTGCCCTACTGTTCTGGAAGACATCTGTGTGTGAATTAGGTAGTGCAGATGCACTCATTAGGGTAAGTAGTGTTTTGGGTGTGATTTGCCTTACCCTACACTTGTTAAAATTAATTGTACCCTAAGCTACATGAGGTGTATTGACTTGGTCTCCATTGACAATCATGGGTGCCTTGACACCTAGCTGTCAGGTACTTATGTCATATGGTAGACATCTATAATTAAGCAAGCTGCATCCCACTCCTAGGACTTGTGCTTCCTCTCATCTCTATGTATGTCTCAGTACTTAGCCCTGGGCTGGTTACAGGGCTATGAGTAGTGCCGCAGTAAGGATGTGCTGTCATTTATCTTGTGTGATGTAGGGATATCCAATGAAAAATTTAAGGGTGCTGCAGAAATTGTGTTGCCATTTAAACACTGCTCTGTGAGTAAAACATAGGAACCATGTTCTCTTTAATCTCTCTGGCCACATCTGGAGAAGATGCTGATGCATTTTATTTTTTCTTTTTTTGTTGGGATTACTGCTTGAAGAGTGGTATGCAGTGCTTAAAAAGACTGAAATGCTCTACCCCCCTTTTCATGGGAGCAGGTAGTGTCAATACACAAGGGCTTCTGTGTAAGTGAGTGACATCCCAGTCCTCACTTCAGGCTGTAAGCATTGTGTGGGTGCTGCCGCATGGAAGGAGAAAAAGGCAATAAAAAGCCAGTGAGAGGAGGAAAACATGCTCCAAGCAAACAGGAACAGAAAATATCAATTGACTTGAAACACCTGTCACATTCCCTTGAAATCCAGACACCCTTGGTTGCCTTCCTGGCTTCCAAGTGCTGGTTGCTATGTCCCAGAGGCCGTTTGGCTCACTGTTTCAATAATCTGCATCTGAAAGTTCACCTGCAGATTGTATTGAAAGACAAATGGTTCACGGGCACCTTCTGGCACCAGACCTATTAGGTGACCTATTACCAAAATAATTTGGCAAATAAAATCATCTTACAGAGAGGATGGCGGGAAATTGTCATGTCACTGAAAGAAAAGAAAAATCACAATATTTAGGGCTTGACTAAATAAGAACTGAAAATACCAGTAAGGAAGAATTGTTTAGGAGTAGCTGGGGAATATAACAAGCAGGATGAAAACACAGAAATGAAAATCTAGATTAGATAGCAAGGCGTACTTGTTCCTGAGAGAGATCTCTTAGGATGGGGAAGAGTTTGCAAACTGTACTGCTGGAGATGTTTAGAACTACTGTGAGCATGCATGTATAGTCTGAGGGATATCAAAGGGTATCGCCAAAGAAATAACCTGGATTACTTGATGGTATGTTTCCATCTCTGCTTAATTTGGCCAGACGCATCTTCTATACTGCTTGCTAATGTTGGCACTTCGTGAGTTAAATTTTGAATTTTTATGGTTACTCATTGTAAAGCTTTTGAACAAGCAGGAAAATCTAATTTCCAAAGGCAATTACTATTCTAAGTAAATGTAATACAAACTTGCAGCTGCCACAAGATGCTTTCAGAAAACTCTGAGTTGTTTGCTACCTTCACTTCTTGGCAGCCTTGCCCTCTTTTCAAGTGCTGGTTTAAGATCTGAATTTAAAAAAAAAAAAAAAAAAAAACCAAAAAAACAAACAACCTTACATTAGCAGCTTTTCTCCAGGCAGATTCCAAGGTTCCAGTCATGGCAAATAGCTGGAGTGTTGCTGTCAGACGTGGTCCAGCGTAGTGATAGGATGGGAAATGGGAGGACAAACAGTGGTGAAGACAGATGCATGCATACAAAAAATGCCTGGACCACAGCAGGAAGATGGGGAAAGAGACTGTTAAAATTAGCAGTTAAAAAAAATAAAAAAAAAATTTGCTGGTTTTGGGAGCTAGTCAGAAGACCAAGGCTATTTCTTTGCTCTTAGTTTTTCATGTGATATTTAGCACACCTTATCTCATTAGGACACTGTGCAAGCAACCAAAAGCAGACGAAACCCATAAAGGTATATACAAATGATGACTTGTTGCAAAGAAAGAAAAAGCTACGGTGTGTTATACTGAGATGGATTTAGTGCATACAACTTTTATACTTCATTAACTGAAAACAATCTGCACCTCTTCTGAGGTTTTCTAACCCTTTCAAGGTTTTATGCTGGTCTAGTCAGAGGTGGCAGAACCTAAAATTCATCTAAACTAATGAATATTTTGGGCATTCTCTTTATTTGTCTCTTGAGTTATATTCTAGGATTCTGCTACATGTAAAGGCCTCGAACCTTATTCTTGCACATGAAATCTGAGATTCTCACACAATTGCTTCTGTTTTGTAACTGGTCCTTTAACATAAAATTTTAAAACCGTGATGATAATGCATGAATTGATAACACTGCAGACCTATGGTATTCAATTTTACCCAAAGATTTTTCTGTACTGTTGCTAGAATTACTTTACAGCTTGCTCTTGATATTTCCTGATTTTTACTGTTTCCTGACTAAAAGCAGTAACCCAGGATTAAAGTAGGACTGAATTTGAGAGTACATATCAGTACTCGAGGAATTGAAACACGCACAATTTTTGATAAGTAACCCTCAAACTAGCATTGTTAATATTGGAAAATAAATTTAACCCAATCTTGTTACCAAGATGTGTTAATATACAGGTTAGGCTGCAGGGCAGCTTTAACTCTGCACTTCTGTTTTGCACATTGAAAAGGAGGTTTCAGTTAATTTATCGCTGCGAATACTCATGTGCCTTGGCTGTAACCAAAAGTTGACTGTTTCTTAAAATCTTGCTAATTTCTTTATCCAACCAATTTACTGTGAAAAAAAAATTGACTGCATAGAGTGTTGCATAGAGAGGGGAAAATGTCTCTGGGGAAGACTTGTTAAATTGTGGCTGCAGTAAAGGCAAAACTGGATGTTTTTTATCTAGGAGATTCCCTCTGGCATTTCGTGTAATAACAGGTGGAATGTTCAATAATTCTCCTTTCCAAACCTTGTATAGCAAAATCTTGGGGAGAGGAATCACAGTAGTGGCATTGAATTTAGTCCTACAGAGAGAGAGGGGCTGTACAGTGGGGGACAAAGATGGGAATGGTTGTGTGCAACAGACCTGTTGGGTAGGAGCACCAGAGAAGAGACTCCCGTGTACACCGGTAAAGTCATAGGACAGTCATGGTCCAGTATTGTGCAATGGCAATGAAAAACACAAATATAATCCCAGAGTGTCTTGGAGAAATATTTTCAGGGGAGTGATAGGTGTCGGTAGAATTAGGCAAAGGGCCAGTGATATGGCCTCATCTAGGTCATGGTGTAGTCTTCTCTGTTGTCGTCTCCTGTCTTCAGAAAACGTGACCTGGTTATACAGGATGGACTAGAAACAAATGGCTTATTTAGGCCCGTAAAACAAAATGAGGTAGGAGGGATGTAATTACTCTGCAAGAGTGCTGTAAGGGTTAATGTCAGGCAGGGAGAAGACCTTACTAAGCTGAGGATAGTACTGATGTGCACACAAATTTTTATAAATTTCTGATTAATAAATACAATCTGGGAATTAGGAGGTGGTTCCTAATTCTCAGAAAAATGGAGTTCTGGAGTAGCCATTGCATGGAATAATGTGGCCAAGAAAGCCAGCTGGTTTTAGGATAGGCATAGGCATGTTTTTGAAGAGGCCTGTGTGACATCGTTTCTTGCAAAAGTAAAGGAGACACAATGAGCCACAAGTCTTTCTAGCTTTATGTTTGTACCTTCTTCAGAATACCTTGCATAGGGACTCACTAAAATACCTGCAAACACCCTTTATTCGTGTAAATTTATTAGTAAACAATTTGTACTGCTGAAATTTGACACATGACAGGGTCCTTGAACAAAGCTAATGCCACTGACCTTGACTGTAGCTGTCAGGGGAACCATGCGGTAAAGCTGGGGACTGTGGGTTTGATTTCTGCATCTGTTAGACGTGTATGAATGATTAATGATCTAAGGCATTAGTGTAAAATTGCAAGAAGTTAGTGCCCAGAGGACTTCAGAAGCTGACTTGCATCATTGCTTAGGCACAAATAAAGCTGTCCTACAAGCAGCAGGAACATGTGTTTAGAGCCAGGTGGAGGTGATCCACCTGCAGGAAGGGCTTTTGGACACTTTGTGGTTTGTTTCTTTCTTTCCATCATTTGTCTTGCAGTAATGGTTAAGATTTGGCTGAGGTTAAAGATTCAGATTAGTAAGTGGTGTGCAAAGCTACAAATAGGGGAATGCAGGTAATGTGGTAGGTAGGCAGATCCTAAACTATTTTCTTGTTTCTCTTTAGATATCTAAATACGTACACATATACTTACATACCTTTGAAGTAATGAGGATGAGCAAATAACCTTTATGTTTTTCCTGGCTATATTGTTTGGCCTAATGTAGCCACTATGTTCTTAGAACATATATATTAAAAAGATATATGTATATATGTATGATATATTTTCTTACCCTGTATGTCTTAAATCTTCCCATTCAAATAGTGCATGCACAGTGATTCATTTTGCATTTTACACATGTGAATTTGTCTTTCCAGGCTTGGAAGAGGTGGCCTTAGCCCTAGTGTAAAGGTGACCTTAGCTCTTGTGTATTGTATTCTTCTTTGTAGTTAGAGATTTTTGCTGATCAGTCTATAGCTATCTTGTTGTTTTCTTTATAGTGTGAAGCAGTTGTCTTATTTAAATTTATTTAGTTTTCTTTCCTCTCTGGCTCATCTTTTCTCTGTTTCTGTTTGTAACTGAAACAAACTGTCTCTTGCACCCATAAAAGTCTAATTACAGTGATCTATTACTTTAGCTGTTCTCAGAGGCAGAAAAAAAGATGAGGCAGGACCAATAGCTATGACAACTTCAAAGTATATTTTTAGCAAAGCAACCAGTGCAAATTTAGAATACAGAGATAAAAAGGGAAGGTTCAGCTAGAGGGTAAGATTATGCTATTCTAGCTGTAGCACTTAGTGCCTTGCATTTTTGGAAACAGTTCTCTTTTACTTCCCCAGGATCTTTCTCACGTCGTTCTCTGTGTACTAGTTGTTGTCAGCATTTTAAGTTATGGTCTTGAAGTATTTTCACCATGCTTGTGGATTTACTTTTACATGCTGTTTTGGGCAAGATGCTGAACATGAGTATTTTCTTTCTGCCTAAAGCAGTATTTTAGCCATGGGATTGTTTTATTTATTAAAACTAAACCAAAATGAAGTAGTGAAGTAGTAGAGAGCAACCAGCCTGACTCATTTCAGGAGGCAGCTTCTGGCTATTTCACATGGGCTCTTGAACCCTAGTACTAGGATGAAGAAGAGTTTGGATGGAATTGGATGAAATGCACATAAACCACTCTTTTTGTTTGTAATAGCACTCCAGCTAAACCCTTATTCTATCCTGATTAATAAAATATCACTTCAGAGGATTATGAGCTTCTTTGAGGCTTCATGATAAAGTTTGAGTGGGAGGATTCATTTCAATAAATAGAATTACATGTGCGGGACCATGAAAGTATGCAAATGAAGTGCCATTTAAAAACTCATGTTTTGCATCCTAAGACATTTTGAAGCACGCTTTTTTTTTTTATGGGAAGCTGTCATACCATGTTCAAGGGGAAGCAATTACCTTATTCTTTTTTCTTTATGGCTGCAGTTGTTGTCCTGTATCTTCTTCTTCCTTGTCTCTCCAAAGTTAAATGAGTTGAAGAAAATGAAAAGTAACTGATAACCAGACACTGAAGTGCTTAACAAAGAATTGTATTCTTGTATATTTGATATTTTAGTTCAAAGGCTAGATGTCTTTGAGGGTTGGGGAAGAAATGGGCAGATGTGTTCATTTAAATAAGATGTCTCCCTACTTTGCTTTTCTTTGATGTTAGTGGCGCTCATTAATATTACCTTGCATTGAAGCATTTGCAAATGATACTTTGGACCAATAATTCAGTGCCTCTGAAGGTAAAGTGATACGTATGTGGCATACACAAGAAATGACAAAATATTATATGTATGTTTTAATGCTTTAATTGAGAGTAGAATGAGTGGAATAGGTAGGAAGAAGTAGTTAATGAAGGAATATATTAATGAATTATTCGGATCTGCTTCTTGGTTGAGAGAGAAAGTTCCAACTCTCTTCATATTTCGATTTTGTATAAATGGGGTTCTGTGAGATTGAAGTCAAATAGAAGCGGTTCTGTGGTTATGTTTTTAACCTCTAGATGGAAATGGTTTTGTGCACCAGAGTCTTTTCAGAGTATAGTGCTGTAGGTATCACTTCTGTTCTCCTCCTCTACCAGCTATCTTGACTTGTATTTTTTTCCCATTTCATAAAAATAGGTTTGGTGGCCATTGCATATTAAGAATTTTCCTCTCTGTCTCTGTTACTATTACACGTTTTTTCCTTATGTTTTGCATTAGTTGGCAGTTTTAGCAAGAAGACACGGAACTGGCGGGCTTATGGAGGCCTCTGTATTTGCGAGCACAATTCTCCTCTGCTTGTTGGCACAGCTGTGGCTGCAGGAGCTGTTTTGGTGGTGCCCCAGATAAAGGGAATATTTCATTCACTGATGCTATAATTAGATGCCTTTCCCCATCAGTAAATCCACACAATTTTGTTAAACATGGGCTTGTAGCTACGTACAAATTAGTTTATTCAATAACTTGCACAAAATGTCACATAAACCTTGGCAGCACTGGGTTCTTGTCATTTGCACTGTTCCCCACTGGGCTCTTAATAGTAAAATTAACTGGAGCTGTGTTAATTATATTTTTTCTATGCGTGGAAAAAACAGCTACAATAATGGCACTATTGTTGTCTGTTATGCTGAAGATAGTCCAACCGTTGGCTTGTATCTGGAAAGTTATCTGTGGAAAAAACAGTGACTAAACCCACATTTTTTTTAATAATGTGAAAGCATCTGCATCTGTTCTTTGGAAACAGGGAGCCCAAGTGCTTTTTTCCTTGGTCCTCTTACCAGGAAAGGTGACCTACTTTGGTAGTGATTTTTTTTAAATTTTATTTATTTTTTTTTTTTAGTATTTTTGACTGGAAAGCACTTAACATGTTGAGTTATAACAAGTTTTCCTTTCTGCATGCAAGAAGCAAAGACCTCTGTTTTCTTTTTCAACAATAAAAATGGTGTTTAAGTTGTTCATAGTGTATTTAGCCTTAGTGGTGCTCTCTTCTTCCTACTTAAGAGATGCCTGAGAGTTTCAGGGACATAGGAAAGACCTTGACCTTTGCATGAAATTGTGACAGGCTAAAAGTTTTCTGGTGGTGGCCTATGCTCTGGTTCTGTCTTTGCTAAACTGCTCATTTTGTGGGTGTGCCTGACACTCGTGGGTAATGGTGTTTGAAGTAAAAATAGAGGATTGAAATAAAATGCACCACAAGTAGGCAGAAAGAATAAGCGAACTAGAAGGGTGATGCATTTTGGGGAGAGAGAGAGAGTTAAGGCTCGAGATTGCTTTTTAAAAACTCAGCATTTGCTGACTTAGAATTGCAAGAGAGGTTTATAAGTACTTAAAGCAGTTCTTCAGCAGTCTTAAAAGTATCTGACCCCACTTGTGGGCTGCATGCAATCCCTAATTGTAGTCTGTTGCTGTCATCATTGCCTTTAATTACCTAAACTTGACTATTTGAGAAACATTTGGCCATAGAATGAGGTCCTGAGTCACCTTTGAAGTACAGGTGAAGGCACGCTGAAGCTATGTGCTCCTACTCCATTTTTGATTTCCCGCCCTGAGGTATTTCATTTGACAGTCTTACCATTCTCATGGTGTAGCTGTTTTAAGTTGGTGGAAACTGACTGAATGTTGGGTGTCCTTTAGGCCACTGCTCACTGTTTTCTCAGTAGCACTGAGTTCATCTGCCAGGCTGAGGGAGAGCAATGGAAGGGAGACATGGTCATGTGCTGGGGCATATACCCCATGGTGGACACTGCTTTACTGCTTTGATGTTGATGCATTCAGCTGATGTGCTGAGAGAAAGAGACAGTGATGAGAGAAACCATTTAAATATGTCAAGTTGCAGGGAACTTCCTGGGGTGTTCAAGGGCAAGCAGCTGAGACGCTTCTTCCTAAATGAATTACAAAAACATGCAGCAATGGGTAAACTAGGTCCATTAATTATTTTCTTTCTAGTGTCTTAAATTTTTGCATACTTACTACAGAAGTTGACCAGCTTTATCTGTGGCAGCTATGTCACTCCAAGAATATTTTGAACAGGACAAGTAAAATCCTTAGGCGAGGAAACTGGTTAATGGAGGGAGATTGTAACAAGAGAGGTGGCGGCTGTTTTAGCTTCTAGGCTTATACCTTGTAGCCAGACTGGAATCCAAAGCATGAGAAAACAATGACAGTTTGCCACCTCTTTGTGGATCTGTTGGAAATCATTTCATTCCAGTTGATTTTGTAGCAGACAGACATCCCTTGCAAAGGAAATTGCCCTACTGAAGTAATATGAATTGAGATGTCCAGAAAACACCAGTCTGTCCATCTTGGCTCTGATGGTTTGGGGTTCTGTATCCACAGGACCTGACAGTTTGAACTTGTGGGAAGTTCACAGGTTGGAAGGGAAGTCAGCAGGTTCAGCACAGAGGAACCCCTCTGGCTCCCTAGGCACCCCCTCGCCTTGCCAGGGTTAACTCCCAAAGGGGCTTCTCAGATGTTCTTCTGCTCATCTCCCTAGCACTCTGCAGTTTGGATAAAAATCATGCCAGATCTTGAGTTATCTTTCAACTTCACTTCAGCAAAATTTCAGAAGAGCTCTTGGAAAGGTCAAAACCCAGCCTTAGACTGAAGCCTGTGAGGTGCACGTGGAACCCCTCCTTGTCTGTGTGTTTTGCCATCCATGAAGTCAAAGCTTCACAAAGTACTGGCTGCCTCTGATGTTTTAAAATAAACAAGCAAACAAAAAAACCTCCAGAACTGAACACCAGCAACCACTGAGAGGGAAGCTGGTGGTGAGTATGGTGGTAAATGCCTGATCAAGTGATTGGGGATTGCTGGAAAAGGACTTTTTCACTTCCTATAGTGAGCAGTTTGTAACTGCTAAGAGCAACGAGGTGACAGTCAATGTAGCTGCTTTTACCTGCAGCACTGAATATTTCCTCTGTTTTATGATATTCTATCTTTAGTAATCTAGTGACCTCACCATTTGTGTTCACGTGTATTTACTAATTTTGGGTTTTGTGTGGTTTTTTCCCCCTCCCCTCAAACATTGCTGCCTTAGTTATTAAGCATTCTTTGCTAATGCTGGAATCTGATCTGTGAAATGTCTTTTTACCTCTGTGGAATGCTTAGTGTACAAAACTTATTGCTGACAAAACGTTTACCTAATGGAAATTGGTATTATCTTCCTGGATTCCTAAGGATGAGACCTATGAAAGAAACATCTGAAATATTAAATAAGAATTGTTGTTCACTGTTAGCTCAGTAAGTTTGCAAGCAGCTGAACAAATAGTTGAATCATTATGAAATGGCTCTATAATTCACAGAGGAACCAAATGCTGTGAGGTACATTTGTTTGGGGATATCAGGATGAGAATTTTATTTAAAGAAACTGTTTATGAAAACTCGCGTACAAGGTATCCGTAAGGTTTTTTTTATTGGGTTCCTGGTGGTGTGTTTATCAAATCAGCAGATGAAGGCCTAGACTAGCTCAAGTATCACAATATGCCCACCCAAGACATTGCCTTGATTTAAATTCTTTTGCTGCCTCATTGAGGGCAGATATTTGAACCCAATCCTGTGGCATCAGGTGTCTGTTGTCACAGTTGGTCTCCTGACTTCTGTTGGCTTTTTTCCTTCCTCCCATTACTTTTTTTTTTTTTTTTTTTTACAAATAACTTTTCTGTTTTGTGGAATGAAACAATATGTCAAAACCATTATATGTTTTAGAAAAGCAATCTTGTTTATCCTTATTATGGGACCGTTGCATCAGTGGTGGGCAGCAGCAGCGGTGTAGGAACTTAATTTCTTTCTTACAGTGAGATCAAGGGACTGGGGAACTTCAGTGGGTTTTGAATTCATATTCCAGTCTAATGAGTTCTTGATCTTGGAAACTTTTCCAGAAACATCACAAGAAACAGATTCTCTTCTCTGTAGTTTCCTGGCTGAAAATGGAAATGTGTAGCAAACTACTTAGGTGCACATCTGAAGCTGTCCTTCAGATCTTGGCAGACATAGATTAGTTGACCTGCTAATTGAGGCTATCACCAATTGTTTACTCAGGACTGCAGAGAAGACTGTGGAACAGGGCAAGTGGTCCCACATGTTGGAAGAGCAATATGTTGAGAAAAGGTGGGTTAAAAGTGTGTAGGAAGAACCTCAGGCAAAATCAATGGTCAGGAAGGAGAGGAGGGATGGAAGAGCACTCTCTTCTCCATCAGATGATGTGTTGAATCTGGCTCATCGTAACTTTTGAGGTAGTGCTTCCATAAAACTTGGACATTCCTGTTTGGTGTGGCTAATGCTTTTGTGCTTTGTGTAACCTACCCCAGACTACAGAAAGACAAAAATAGTTCTGTGCTGAAGCAGGTAAAGCTTTCAGGATCTTTCACCACTCCACCTTTCTTGTCCTAATTAAAGCCAGAGTGCTCTTGTTCTCTTGGGTTCATACTAAAAGAAAACAAATTTTCCCACAGAGTTTTGTAATGGAAATACATCTCTCATCTATTGCCGTGGAAGTCAAGTTAAGTAAAAGTAAGGACTCTTGGTCTGTTTTATGTAGGTTCCTTAATCATGACTCTTCCATTTCTGCTATTACTTCAGGTTTTTTTATGAGTAGCCAGATAGTTCGTATGGAATTTGAAATTTATTTTTTACACATTGCTGAAATAAAAGCTTCTCCTTGCTGAAAAATTAATTACGGAGTGTTCCAGCACCTTATAAGATATTTATATGTTCTCCTGAGTCCTGTCTCTTCCTGTTTCAAAGTGCTGTCTTGAGAGCAGTTCAGGCGAGAGAACTGCTCAGCTGCACTTCGTAGTCTTCCTCTTTGCCAAGGAGTCTCAAGACAGCACTCAAAAACAAAGAGACATACTCTAGGGAAAGTATGAATATTAGATCACTCTGGTTTAATCATTTGGGATACAGTGGCCTCAATTTATGCATCTGATGTTTTGGGGTTTTGTTGTTGTGGTCGCTAAAGTGCATCTCAGAATTGTTAAATCTAGGGTTCTTAAAGGCATTGGAAATCCCAAATGGGTAGTGCTGTTGTACTGTTGTCTAAGGTCTGTGTCCAATGTATAAAGAATTTGATGACAAAATCAGTTGTCTCTAATGGCTTTTTGTAGTGTTTTCATTGTGTTTTTTCCCCTTGTCTTGGAAACAGAGAGAAAAGAACAACTTGCTGGGTTTGGGAATGCACAGGATAGATGGTGACCTGATTAAATAGCATCCTATAGTTGCCTGTTCTTAAAGGGGAATTAGTTGCTAGCATCAAATCTATTATGTAAACAGGGGGCCCTACAATGAAGTTGGTCAGAATATTTGTTCTGGCTGTGTTGGAGTGGCAGCAGTGAATTGATGTACTTCATCAGTGCTGCTGTAGAGCTACGTGGCTCAGCTATGTTCATAGAGTTGTTTTTCAGTGTTGTAATCCAAATATTACCATTAAGCTGCCTTGCATTTGTTACTCTTGACTTTCTGTGTGGTTTAGCAGTTCCTTGCTACCTTAGCGCCTCCTCTGAATGAATGAGAAGCTCCTATGAGTTTCCAGCATCTGAACATTGTGTGATATCATGATTTCCTTTCTTTGAGAGGCTAGTGCAGACTTCAACAGGAGGAAAAAAAAAATTAAATATTTGCATCTGATGAAGTTTATATGTTTGTCAGATTCCGTGTACTGAGCTCCATGCAGCAGGATGGACACGTCAAATAAAGACCACAAATCTACTGGTAGTGGTGTTAGTAGTTAAGTGATGATGTACAAAATACATCTTTTGGAAGCGGTGTATGCGCAGGGCTAAAATGAAACCTCTCTTGAAATACCTCCTCATGACAGTTTATGGAAACATGAGGATTATGTCTTGTTCTGTGGAGAAGCAAGGAGACAGAATAATGGCACAAATTAATAGATCCCTCAAAGCCAGTTTTAAATATGAGGAAAATGCTGTAGATAATCCTTTTTCATTTATTATGGCTGTCTGGGCAGGCAGTGTAAGGTAAGACAGCTGCTGTGTGGTGGCATTTGAGCATATAAAGACAGAGCCACCCCCCCTTCCAGTGGATCTTAATGCTCTGAAGCCTGATGAAGTAGCGATGCTCTCTGTAAATGAGCACAGGGGTACTGGGGGGAAAGGATGCACGTGCGGATGGACTGCAGGGGCACAGGAGGACAGTTTGCTCTGCTTCTCAGGTAGCTCCATTGCTGCAGCAAGTCCTGTCCCAGGGTGGGCAGCTGAAGGAAGCGTGTATGAAGTACAGCCAGAGTCTATGCCAACATTCTCGGCTGCACCTTCAAAGTTACTGTCTTGAATCCTTGTGTAAGAGTGCAGGGAAACTGAGGTTGGTGGCCTTTCCTGCTCCAAGATGTTGCAGGGAATGTCACCTGAGGACGTGCACATTTTGTCTTTGCCTTTTCCAGCTCATCTGTGCAAGAGCATCTTTATAAGTAATGTGGTGTAAGAATAGGTATAGGAGGATCCAGGAGGCTGCTTAGTCCACGCATTTGTTGTTGTGTCCATCTGATTCCCTTGGTTCCTGGGTAGTATGTGGGGAAGCTGCAGACCCCTTTTAAAGGTAACTGGTCCTTTAGCTTCTGCAGAAGTTTGCCCTGTGCCTGTATCCCAGTGAAAATGTTTGAAGTCCTTAGGAAGAAGCAGCTGACACTACTAATTTGTATGCAAGGCTGCTGAAGCATCACTAATACTAAGAGCGTCAGTGGTCCTAGTAACCTGTCCAGCTCTATCAACAGAACCTCTGAGCAGAGTTTCAAAGAAATAAATGCAAAAGGCTTGTGTTACAGACTCTGGGTAGTGAACACGCTGAAGGTCAGTTGAGGTGTTTGAGGACATAGTGATGCTGGGGCCAAAGAGTGGCTTTGTGATAGTGGGAATGGGGAGGGAGGTTTGATATTTTGAGCTGTACAGGGTAAACTATCCTGCTGCCTTCCATGTTGTCTGTGCTGTCTCTATTCTGTGCTATGCCTTTTAAGTTACTGTGTCTTTATTCATGGTTTTGGATTGTCTGTGCAAAAGCAGTGTTTGGATACTTCGTTCTTGCTGATTGAACATCTTTAACATCAAACTTGCAATATGAAGCTACAAAGGAAGTTAAGTGTGTGGCATGCAGCTTATTCTTAGTTTCCTCTACTTTTTTTCATTTTAATGATTTTTGGGATTGCTGAACTAATTAAAGTGGCCAGTAGCTTTCAGTATGTAGCTTAGTCTCAGACAAAATTAATATCTTGCTTCAGCCTACTGTAATTCCGGAGGAAAGTAATTTAGTGGTAATAACGTTCAAAAATCAAAGCTAAATTTGTTGAATTGGATGTGCCTCTGTAGAATGGGGCTTCTTTCTAACTAATGAGTTCAAATTAAAATGAAATAAATACCCATAATGTTTCTAGAGATTTTACCGTACATAATAATTTCATAGACTACTGAAATGCAGCCACTCTTGGTTGAATGGGTATAGAGTTCAAAGCTGAAAGCTGCTTAATAACAATATGAGAGCTGAAAGTGTTCTGTACATGAAGATGCTGTAGAAAGATTTGGCTGGATCAAAATGTAATAACCCAAACTGGAATTTGGCCCAGATGCTGGAACTGATACCTTTACTATCATTAACAGAAATAAATATTGGGTTAGTAGCTGACATTAAAGTCTGAGAGCTGCCTTAATACCCTACTGAGAAAGGGATTTGATCTTACCCAGTGTATCACCAGCACAGCTTCTGAAGCACACTGCATCTACTTTGGAGTTCTCCTACCTGCTAACTGAACTTGCAAAAATGCTAACTCAGATTTGACTGTCTTTAGGATTGTTAATGGCTTAATCCAAAACCAATTAAAGTAATTGGATATACTTCCTTTGTCTTTAGCAAGCTTTTGATCAGGACTTGTGCTAGTACAAGTGAAAAAGCCTACTGGATTTTGCCCTAAATAATTTTCTTGTAATGAAAAGTGTGTGTGTGTATGCATGTATATTTTGATGTTTTCTTAGCTATATTTATCCTTGATCATCAGCTGTGAAGTAAGAGATTCAGATAAGTGAAAAGTTACAGTCTGTTTTTACTGAAAGGCCAGCTCAGGTATGGTAGGAACTAGCCTATTCTTATGTGGCTTTTAAAGTTAGGGCTGTATGATTGTTAAAAACCTGAGATCTGCCACTGATGTGACAGATATCGAGGAAGGTAGAGCTTGTTAGTAGAGAGCTAAAGTCCAAATAGCATGGGCTGCCAAGATGATCAGGAGCCCGGACCATGTGTCTCATGAAGGCAGGCTGCGGGACCTGGGCTCGTTGGGCTTGGCAAAGATGAAATCTAATAGCAGCCTACAGAGGATCGAAGACTAGTGGCACTTCTTGGTAATGCCAGATGATACAACAAAGGACACGCACGGGGCCTGAATTATAGCTTGGAAAGTTCAGGCTGGATGGTAGGGAGGGAAGATTTCCCTAGCAGGGCAGTGCTGCGCCGACTGGGTTAGCAGAAGGGGGGCCAAACGTGATGTCTAGGGAGGTTTTCTGCCCATGACAGCCTGCTCTGGGGGAAACCATAGCCAAAACACCCTCCTGACCAATGCGTCTATGGTTCTCTGGGTACGCTTCTGACAATGAGCAAAAGGGATTTGTGAAAATAAAGGCTGTAGCCCCCCCTAGACATGTGTAAAACTACCTTTTGCATAGTCTGTCTCAGCTTGTGGGAAGGGGCTGGCAGCTGCTGGTATCACTCTAGGGCATCATTCTAATTTGCTTTATGCAATAGAATTATTTTATGTTTTCATTATTGAATCCTTCTGGATGTGTCAAGCAGTAGTATAAATTCTCTCCATGATCTTGCAGCAGAAGACTGGGCCAATTTTTTTTAGTTGTTTTAAGCTTATATCCTCTATATGTAACTTCTGAATATTAATATGCTGGGAAATTAAGCAGGAAGAAATTTAAGAAGAAAAAACATTGGACTGTTAAATACAAGCAGTACAGAAAATGTCCTCTATTAGTAAAGGCTATGTACATATGTACAATATGAATATTTTTGCATGTATAACAAAGATGTGTGCATACATATGCAAGTATATGTCTCTTTTTGCATAGGTACAACATATGAGTATATGTGTGCAGTGTGTAGTGTTTATCATATTTGAAAAAAGAGGGAGAAATATCCTGTGGTGTATGTAGTGGAGAGAAACTTCCCAGATCTGGGATTCTGGTTTTCTTTCTTCAATTCAGTTGACTTCTCTCTGCCTCAATCCGTTCAATGAAAAATATCAAAAGCCCTGTTTTTCCTGTATCATTCCCTTCCTCTATCAGTGCCTATTTCTGCTAGTATAGTTTGCCAGAAAACAACTCATGTTTTGTTTTTGAGAAGGCTTTGGCATTTCTTTCTGTTCTGATGCCAAGGAAAACCAAGACACTATAAAAATAGCAAAAATGAAATGAAGATGCTCCTCTAGAGTTACCATCCTGGAATTAAAGTAAGGTCATAATCATATTGTGTGAAAGCATTTCTGCGCTTTATTACCTTAAGTTTATAAGATTATACTAAAGTTCTTGCAAGTTGCAAAGTATCAGATAACTTAATAGGTGAGTATCTCGTCCTGACTAAAGCTTGCCCCATGTCCCAGGCGTGGTTTCCACTGGCCCTGCAGGCAGTACCTCAGGAGGAGCACCCCCAGGGTCAGCACTGCTGGAGGAGCTCTGCCCCTTGATACAGCCCCCTCTTTGGTCTTTAATCACCAGTATAAATCTGCATTAAAAAATTGAAGACATCACTCGCTATATTTGTATCTTCCTGTATCTAGGCAGATGAAGTCTTGCCTTTAACCTATCGTTTTGCTCTGTCATTAAACTAGTCAGTTCCTGTTATGCATACAAATATCTTTCTACTTCTACAGCTTTTTGTCTATGACCACTTCCCTTCATTCTCTTCATTTGATATTTCTTTTTGCCCTACCTTACTTAGGTTGAAAGCCTTAACTTCTAAAGCATTTCGGGGGGGGAAGCTCTGCAGAAGTCTGTTAGCATTACTATATCCCCTCTAGCATCCTCTGTGCATGTTTTCTCCCTATTCTTTAGAAGAGGAGAATCCTTTCTCCCTGTGCCTGTGCAGCACTTAGCCTAATGGCCCATGACTTGAGCTCAGCCCTCATTCTGAGTTGGGCAGGGAGGGAGCTCTGTCCCAAGGGAAGATGCTTATAATCCTTTAATTACAGCTGTCTGTAAAATCAGAGTAGCGTTCACCTCCTGATGGGTCATAATGTTTTGGTTTTCTTGAGATGCACATATGGTTTATCATGTAGATATAATTTTTAAAGCAAAACAAAGTGTTCTTGTATTCCTTTAGAACTAGAAATCAAATGAAAGACCAACTGAAATGCTAATTAACAGAAAAGCTTATGTTTTCTGCTACACAAATTTAAAACATAGCTAATTTGCCCGTCTGTCTCCTGTCTAGTGGTGACAGAAATCTGAATATTTAAGTGACTTTATGATTTGAATAACTGAGGCTTGCGGAGCTGCAATTTAAAGCCAGTGAAGCAAATAGTAGCAGCTTACTGGGATTAATTGACTGTATTTCTGAACCAGCATTTTGGCTTGTGGAGCTGACCTCTACCAGCTATCTCTTCTTCATCATACTCTGGTGCTTAGCAGCCAGCAGGTGTATGTACTCCACCAGGTCTTAAATGTTCTTAATTGCTGAGTCCTTGCTCTTCAGTGGCAGATAGTACAAAATTATCAACACTTTATATTTCTAAATGAGAACTTGTGCTCTAGAAGAAACTAATAAATGTTTCTCCTGCAGTTCAGGCTGGGCCTGAACAGTCTTGAGGTGCTCAAATGGAAAGAGGAGATGATGCTGAGTTCCAACAGTCGCTTTCTGTGGGTTTTTTTTTTTTCTTTCTTTCTTTCCCCCTCAAACTATTGAAGTATTTGTGGAAGTTTCTACTGTGACAGTGCTTGAGCTGATAGTCCTCTGGTCAAACTTCTGCGAGTTCTCCTTCTGTTGAGGTTCCCCTCCATGTTTGCATATACTTTACAATAAATGGTTAAAATCTGCATTTCTTCCCAGTTCATTGTTCTCCCCTGAGACTGCCTGAGATAGCAATTCTGATGGTAAGTAAGGTGTTACGGTGTTGGTGTTACTACTGGCTCTCAATTGCACAATAGCAGCTCCACCAAATCAGGCCGCTCAGATTAGCACTTGCTTAATGAAAGTGAAATAACTTTTTTCTTATTTACCCTCTCCGTGCCAGATTCAAAGCAATTACATGGAGTTTGAAGGCTGTATATACAAATGTGTTGAACTGTTTATTTTTACCAGTGTGTTGAGCTCTTTCTGTCCAGCTTCTTCATTTCTGCTTCATTTGAGGAGAAAGACACAGTGTCAAATAACAAATAAATCAGAGAAAGAAAAAAACCCACAACCTGATGAAGTGCTATTTTCAGGCTTCTAGAGTGGTGTTTGTAATTCTGTGGGGAGCTGGAGCTGTTTGAAAGATAAGAACTTCAATTTTCATGATTTGGAAAACTATCGGTGCTGAATTTTTACTGGAATACTGAGTTGATATATATTGAAGTAGCTAAAACTGGCCCTCTCCTACCATGTTGTAGCCAATTAATGAATCACATTAACCTTACTTTGGTATGGACTTGCAATTCAGTAAACTCAAGCACTTTCTTGTGTTTTGGTCATTAATCTGAAAAGAAAATGTTTCCATTATCAAGGAGATCAGTATTTTGTTTTAATGTTTATAGAAATCATCAAGAAATGACTGGAGAACAAGAAATGGAAGGACTTCTTTTAAAAGAAGTCACTGATAGATCTCTTTTCAAACTTTAACACAGAGTACTAAAGATTCCTGCTTCATAGTCCATAGGCTAGATTGTTATTTTTGAAATAATGACGTCTTTGCCTCTATTGTCCTAATTTATCTGAAATCTTATTGTAGAGTATCTACAGGACGTGTATTAACAATACCTTAAAGAAAACAATGAACTGCAGACAATATTTTTTTTTATTTACTTCTACTTGTGTTTACCTCAGGAGAATTGGTGCAGGCAAATTACCTTCCCAGCAACATTTTCCTCTTGTCTTGCTTCAGTCATTGCTTAGAGGAGAGAGGTTGGCATCTGAACTGTAGAGCTTAGTCTAAAAAGTTTGGGTGGCAACTTAAACCAACAGCAGAGCAGAAGAGATGAAGGTTTATCCTGTAGCCAGAATTTTAAAACACCACTCTGAAAAACTCAGCCCCTAATTTTTTACTTAGATATCCAGGTATAGTAAAGATGTGAAGCCTTGGAGCCCTCAACGAGTTTTGAAAGGGAACTCTTGAGTGTTGTTTTCGAAAATCAGAACTCTTAAGGTCCTAAATACTTATCATTTCCTCAGTGTCTAAATAAATACTTTAAAATTCACAAATTCAAATAAAACCAGTATTTGTAACCATCCGGTTGGCATATCACATAAATAAAATATGCTGTATAAATCTGACTACCTTGTCAAATAGCTACAGTGCTAGCAAGAGACAGTTGTTGTCAGCTGTTTGGACTCCTGTATAGTTTAAAATGTCAATGCATTATTGTTGAATAGTGCAAGGGAAAGCATTTGTTCAGAGTTGAGCTCTAAAAGTGTACTTTAGAGAGAGAAATGTCAGGATGCAAGATCAGGTGGTGGATACCATAGGATTTGGCTAAAGTGCTTGACATCTAATGACATCTTATAATGATTATTTTATTGCTTCTGCCAAAGAGTGACAGCATTCTTGACTAGATTCTTGCTGAGCAAGCAGACTCAGTTTGAAATGTACTTCCCCCCCTTTTATTTCACTGCTTTGCTTTCATTACTAATTCTTTGCCCTTATCTCATGTGGGAACTCAGCAAAACAAATGCATAAGAATCTGAAACATGTTAAACAGCGAGGAAAGTGTGAAATATTAGAAGTTTTTGAGATCTTTAAGAAGAAGAATGATATTTTTAGCATATTCCAAGTTTATCATCATCAGATCAAACATGGTGTACTTCATTCTTTTCTGCTGGTGTCTGAATACTGTCTTCATCAACCCCACCAAGACCATGAGAGTGCTGCCAGTTGCTGCTCTAGTCCGAGTGTCAATGTGGGAACTGTGTCCTTACAATTTTTTGGTTTGCAGATTTTACCAGAGTTGCTTAGATGGGTACGGAAAAGACCTAGAAATGGCAATGCCATGGTCTGAAAGCCTTGACTTTGGCATGGTTGTTCCCATTCAGAGGCCTGGGTGTAATATGGGAAGTCGTTGGGGTACTCTGCCAGGGGCTGCGTGAGGAAAGGAGGATTAATTTCTCTTGTATGGTCTAAAATTCCTTATATTCCCAACCTTGTCTTTCATGGTGAGGAAAATGGCATTTTCATCTGCCATTGGTAGTCTCTAAAAATAGAAATGTCTATTTCTCAAGTGAGATTTCTTGTGCTTATATTTCTTTTGGTGACTCTTCAGGACTTTGAGATTGGAGATGGACAAAGCAAAGAGGGCTTCATAATTTTAAAAAAAGCTCATGTTGATCCTGTTTTGTTTTGTTATATGGAAGCATGAGAGGAACAAGTCATCACATCAAAAATCCCTTCCACCAGAAAGGTGGTAATCTGCAGCTGAAAATATGTCTGCGTGTATTTGACCCTGGTTTCTTTCAGCAACAAGCCTTTTATAAACTTTACATTGTGAAGCTGAGGATCATAATCCTTCGTAAATCAAGCAATGAATAAATCTCTCTTCAAATCCAGTCTGTCACCTTTGAAAATATTGTCTCCAAGTAGTTTATGCTGTGCGGGATATGCCATGAAGCAGGGGGGGGGTGGAATACCCACCTTCTACTGTCTAAAGACAAGAACAAAGTCCGACACTGCATGTTAAGGAAAAGAATGGGGATTGTGCAAAATAGGTCAGAGAGATGTTTAATTTTAAAAGGCTTGGATTGAGAAAGGAGAGAGAATAAAATTTTTCATAACAGCACTCAGGTAACCCCGAAGTGTAGTGGTTATGAAATAATTACACCGCAGAGGGATTAGAAGCATCCACCATTGCCTGCTGCCTTGTAATGCCTCGGGGATGTGATTAACTTATGATAATTAAAGTTCTTACGGTGGAAATACAGTATGAACATGGAGAGACTGAAGAAGTTTCAGGGTTGTGGCTTGGTACAAGGTCTAATATTTATGTTAATCTATGCTGTTTTCTCATCTGTAAACATCCTCTTTCTTTATGCATGTTTCCTTGTTGTTTGACCCTTAGTGAGTGGCACTATGAATGAACCTGTTTCCTGGGACCCGAATGATTTGTTCAGTGCCTTGGCTTGCATGAGCATGGTGCTACTGCTTGAGTGATTATCTGAAATGCAGATACTCTTGATAAGGACTCTAACAGCTTCATGACTTGCCAGTTTTAAACAGCATGGCGGGGCGATCATCCTCACTGTGGTCTTTGGGACAGTAAAGCTGTGTAAAGCATGTGTACTGCTTGGAGAAGGCAACTTCTGGATGGCCCCAACTTTTGTAAAGTTCAGTTGGTACTAAATCAGAAATGTCCCCATTCTCACTTACACATGTACCCACACCAGACAAAAGTAAGTAGGGGTCTGTCACTCCCACTGCATAGTCCTATAGAACCTTTTGCAGCCTACTGTCTTTACCAAAAGTGCTCCCATCAGTTTTCTTTCAACTCTGAGAAAATGATTGCAATGAAAATCTTTTTTAATTTTTCACAATATTAAGAATGTAAAAACCAAAGAACCTTGTCTTCACAGTAAAGGTGAAGCTAAGAAATCTAAGTGTTGAGAATTTAAAGTGCAGTAGCTATTTTGTGATTATTCCCAGCCTGGATATTATGCTCCCTTTCTGTAATTTCACATAATCCAATTGCAAGTTGGATAAACTTATCTTAGACAAAGAAGTTAATATGGAAAACAAGTGTCAATATGAAAAGTATTGCCATTTGAAAATCAATTTTCTGGATTTTCTTCCTAGGTAGGTAAGTTCTTAGTCTTCTTGAAAACTTTCCTACTTCATACAAAACATATATATGAAGTATGAAAAGAGAAATACAATGGTCTCAAAGTATGAATTTTCTATACATGAAATTCTGTGAAACACTTTCTCAGTTTTTACATTTGCATTGCATCAAAGAACCTAAGCCCAGCCACCAGCACAGCAGAAGTGCAGTGCGCGTTGGCAGTGGCTTTATTCATCTGATGTTGTCAGTATGCTCTTCTGAAGAGGCATCTTAGTTACTTTTACTGACAGAAAAATTATGTATTTCAGACTCTGTAGTGGTGCATGACATGTCTTACCTATACGTTTTTACCTCAGCAACTGTATATTAGTGGTTTAGGTTTTTTGTGTCTTAACCACCATGGATATTGTTTGTAGTATTATGGATAGTAGCGGATTTACCAGAAGCACCTGTTTTTCCAGAGGACAGTTTGGGGACAGGTTGTTCCCCCAGAGGCTGTGTAGATCAACCATGGAAATTTGATGTTCTCTGTCAGATGTAGCAGTTGGGTTGATTGGCACTATGTCAAGTGCTGGGCTCTGCCTGCTAACTGCTGGTCAAACGTTATGGGTGACTTCTTTGGTGACTGATGTCTGTTGTGAAGCTGTCATTTATTCAGAGAGAAATAACCAGTGATTTTCTTCTAACACCGAAGATGCACTGCTGATGTCTGCTGACCTCTGTATAACCTGCTGAGGATGGGTTAGTCATGCTTAGTAAGTTGCAAGATTTACTTATTACTTATGCTTCAAATGTAGGCTAATTTCCCTGTGAAAACTGTGTAAGCAAGATTCAAGTTTAGATACTTCTGACTGCCTCAATGTTAACTCTACTTACTTTATTCAGAAATTTTTTGTGTTTCAGTTGTTAGTGGATTTCTAAAGAATGTGTTTTGTAGATACGCAATCTAGCCAATGACGAAGCCTATCTCTTATGTTACATTCCCTTTTCTCCTTTTCACCAGTGTGTGCCTATGGGTGAGCTTGGCAAGAATGGAAACACTTTTGACAAAAGTACTTGCACGTATCCCTAAGTACAACCAGACTTATGTGTACGTATGTAAACCAACATGTTTCTATACTTATTTGTGTTTGACTGCAATATAGGATAGCCATGGTTTCTTGAAAAGACATTCGTCTGCATTATTTGTCTTTGGCTTGGTGACACTTTGTTATTTGCGGGTTTGTTGGGTAGATGATAATACTTTCACTCATAGGACTATCAGGAAGAAGGGTGAGAGACCTAACTTCCTGCACCAGCTGATGTACACAACTTGGTAACAAGACCTAAAGGAGTTGCAATTATCACATCATTATTATCTCTCTTTTTTTTTTGTGTGTGTGTTGCTTACTGTTAGTATTGGAGGTATGTTGAGATCACTGTGAGGAATGTTTTGGTTTTTTCTGCTTACTTCAAAACGGATGAAGAAATTGTTCCCACTTTGCTCCTTCTTCCTTACAGTGGAGACCACCAAACTGCCTGAAATGTAATACCTATTGAGTATCGTGTTTATAACTTTTTATACCTCTGCTTACCCTGGACCTGAGTTAGATGGGATGGAAGAAAGAGAGGCTATTTCTGGGCTCTAGCAATTGTATCCAGCTGGTCTGTATCAGCAAGCTTCATGTGATGGCTCTCACAAGACTAACTATACTATGTAAATAAGCTTCCAGAAGAAAAGATACTGCATTTTCATTTTAGAACTCTTTCTTTCTTATATGCTGTGGTGCTGTTTGATCTTGGTGCTTTGGACTCATCCACCCAGGCAAGGCAGTAATGCCCGGTGTGGTGAGCTGTGTGTTTACGGAGCCTTGGCTGCCTTTCCAGGGGCAGCATGGAGCCTTTGTAAACATGCTAATTTACATCACTTTGCAAGCATATGTTCATCTGTGAGTATCCTTGGGACCTGGTGACAAAAAGCCAGTGAGCTGTAAAGTTGCTCCTTAGCTTGCTGTTCACTACCTCACTGTGCCTTCAGGACCCACCATGTGGGCATGGGCTGGGAGCAGCGTCTGAGGCACTAGGATGCATTACAAGTCAAACATCAGCCCTCACTGAATCTCTCCATTTGACTATTAAGGAGGACAGTTTGGTGTTTGAAGGCATTTCGTCTTTTTAGTTCTTTGTTCTGTTTAATCATTTTTAACATGTTTTATTTCTGTTGAGCAGAGGGTAGCTCTTCTAAGCAGTGTTGAGTCCAGTGCTTTCCCACGGGGCAGAGGTTAGCCAGCAGCTATCGCCTGGCTCATCTGTAGTCCTTCCCACTCTCCTCAATGTGAAGATGTGAAAACTCTCAGATTTCTGCTATATACTTGATAAAGTTGTTTTTCAGTGACCTTCTGTACCTGACTTGCATTTACCTGAGCTGCTCACCTATTTGAATTAGTTGAAGTTTTTTTTTTTGTCCCTTTTTTTTTTTATGAGACTGAGGCTAAGAAAGCTTATTTCAGAACTGTCTTCAAAAAAGTGTGGTGATTTTTGGGAATGGATCAGTGAAATGCTCTGGTTACAGAAATCGTGCTATTCAAATGTAGTTAATTAAATCATTGATGTTAACTGGGAGCTCAGATACTTTTATGAATTCTAATTTGCCATTGAATGCAGTTCTTTAAACCTAGGGAACTTTTTTTAAAAGAAAAATTCAGCAACTACAAATTGACTCAACCACCTTTGAGCCTTTTGGTCCAACTCACTCTATGTTCTGGTTACCCTTCATGCCATGTTTCACTGACAGGTGAGGAAAACCCACAGATCGACCTCTGGGCAGCCAGTAATGTTTTGCCTGAAATACTGTTCCTGAAAGCTCTCCTTACCGGTTATTTGCATGAGGCTTTCAAAGATTTCAGTTACTTTTAACAGTAGAAATCTTGCAATTTATAGACTTGGAGTCTTAATCGGGTCTTTATGGTTGTCTTTAGTTACTGAACATTGTGTTAAACAGATGAAGGGCAGCTTTTTTTTTTTTTTTTTTCTTTCCTGGATGGTACATGTGTATCTGGTTTTTTTTTGTTTTTTTTTTTTCTTTTTTTCCTCTATGGAGATACCTGAAGCTGGCCAGCCATCCATAAAGGCTGTAGAAGTGGGAATTCTACTTAACATAAAAGAGAAAGTTTGGTAATTTTTTCCTTTCACACTGATAATTCAGGAAACTTAGTTGAAGCGTGTCGTAATATCCCTTTTAACAACACTGGCATGTTTCATTTCAAGTTTTGCACTTTGGCAGCTTTATAGCATCAGAGTTACCAGTTATTTTACTTTTTCTTTTTTTTTTAACTGCGGTGACACTTGATTGATACTATAGTTGGTACAACAGAAATGTAGAAATAATACAAAGAAAAATTAATTTATATCATAAAATTGTTTTCAGAAACGAAAAATAAAATGAACTGTAATGCATTTTAATCAGTAATGGATCTATGTTGAAAGGTTCAAATGGACATTTGTCGGATTAAGGCATCTAAAATGTAGTGGTTTGATTCTTTCTGTGGCAAACAGAACCCTTTGTATTATGCATCAAGCTGGAGCTGGGTGCAGTGGTACTCAGGTGCAGCAGATCAAAAATTGTTACAGGCATATTGGAAACCTGTAATGAGATGAGTATCAGAATGAGTAGTCAGGAGAAATCCACCCGTGCTGCTAAGTGCAAAAGTCTACGCTGTGCTCTTTGCATGCTCCTATTTCTTGGTCAGCTGAACTTTATTGTGTTTACAATTTATTTCTGCCTCAAAGGAAAGATGGATTTTTCTGGCGGATGTTCAATGCCACTGTTGCTTCTGTCCTAGGGAATACATCTAGGAGCCACTTGATCCGAGAGTTATGTCCGGGTGTCAGTGCTGCCCAGTGTGCTTTGTTGTATGTTGCCCAAAGCAGTGGTGAAGTGCTGGGAACGTGAAAAATATCTGTAGGTTTCAGTGCTCTGTTGGGATGGATTGCATCATTCATAGTCATCGCAGGCTTGGCTTGGGGTTGCTACTAAGGATGCTGCTGCTATGGTATTTTGAGCATAGTTTGTGTTTTCTAAGTCATACTCATTGCAGTAAATGTAGAAAACAATGTTTCAAAACTCAGTTTTGTGTATGATAGCTCAGTTTTGTTACAAAAGCAGGAGCCAGGTCACTCTATAGGAGCAGTGCTAATTTTATGCTCCTGTTCCTTCCAGCCAGTGCCTACCTATGATTTGACCATATATAACAAAAAAAACCCACAACCCACCAGGAACCCCAAAACCCCATAGACTGTCACTTTAGTGTTGTAACAAGGCTACACCCTTTCCTCTTTTTCTGGAGCAGTGCTCATGTACATAAATGCAACTGCAAGCATTATTAGATCTTCATTGAACTTACGGTACATCTACATGGAGGTGCTCTCAGGAATAGAAACTAGAGGTGAATGGGCAGTCAAGAGGGCTAAGATTTTCTCACAGTGTCAACATAAAGTTCAAATTCCATTTGTTATTCTTTCTCAAAACTGGATGCAAACCCAAGAACTATGTTAAAGGAAGTATAATGGTGGCAATAGCGAAGTGCTTCCCCTGAACGCTGGGGAAGAATTCTATGCTAAGATGATTGTATTTGTGGTGTTACATAAGAGAGGCTAAAAGGACTGATGAGTGGTTCCTGATGATCTGAACAGGTAAGATGTGGTTTAGTCCTATGCATGCTGATGGAAGAATTGAAAGGACAAGCTCCAATAAGACTGAACTTTGTCAATTTGCCAACTTATGATATGTTTTAACTTAGTAAACAAAATACCTTTTGCATGCCACAAATGGCTGAAAAATGCATGTAAGCATTTTGCCACATTCTCCATCTCTAATTTAATATTTGAGTTCCAACCTTTAGATAAAAATTTCCTGCTTTTTTTCCTGTTCTTGTCCAGGAAATGGAATGCTCTTGCAACGATAATAACACATTACCCTGAACTGTGGAATATTTATGCAGAGCTTCAGCCTTCCTTGTAATGTCTTAGGAGGACTTATGTTCTAACAAGGATATAGTAATCCCAGAATTTAAGGCAATGCATTTGACATGCTTCTCAGCGGTTAACGTGGCCTGGTAGTCACACTTTGGTGATGAAATGTTGACGAAAGTGTCTATGATGTTGCAAGACTTGCTAACCTACATCTAATTTGTCTTCTCTCTGCTTTGTCATTGTCTAGAAGTGGTGAACTTTTTTTTTTTTGGGG
>VXBL01006172.1:482846-531851 GCA_013400195.1 Aramus guarauna | reverse complement strand
CCCCCCCCCCTTTGCTTCCATAAATATTAACTATGGAACCACTCAAACTTTGAATGTTAAAACAATCCTGATTGGGCTGGACGAGGTGGACAGGATTCAGGTGACGTGGTCAAAGGAATGTGCTAAATGCAGATTATACTGCAGAAATAAAAACAAGTAACATAAGGATGTCCTCTATCACTTATAGATTATGTTGAGTGTTTCAAAAAGTATTCTTAATCACTATGTATTGAGGACAAACTGCTGATGGAATAAATGATGAGGTGTACCATGAAGCATCCTAAATGGTTGGCTCTGAGGGCTTTTGTTCCTCGTGAAAATCAATTTTAAGTTGAAGGACCTTATTATTTCCATGCAAGTGGAAAAATACCACTCGGTGTACAGGCTGCATACTCTCTTTGGTACTTCAAAACCATCTGAGCACTTTTTAAACACTTGATGAGACATTCAGGAACAGATAACCCTGTTTCATATGAAAGCTGTTTTCAAACCTCATTTCAGTGTGTAACTGAGAGCCTTTAGATTATTATTATTATTATTATTATTATTATTATTATTATTATTATTATTCATTATTATTTTCTTCATTTTCTGGGGAATGAAATTCCTACCCTGGTTCTTATGGTACATGAACATGGAAGACATTGGTCCATAGCCTTGCACTGTTGCGGTTCAATGCCCTAGCATTGTTAGGCTGTGAATCTGTTTTAATCTTTCCTGCTGGAGCTGTTGCACTTAGTATACATAATTAAACAGTCCTTAAGCAAGAGAAAGGCTTAGGCCCTGGGGGTGTGAACAGGTTAACCCTTGGCGAGTCGAGCTGCCCTGATTTTAGAAATCTGTCTGCAGCGGTTATTTGCCTAGTAGCCTCACAAAACTACCAGATATAAGTGAGTGTTTCGCTTCATCTTTCAGATAGTCACTTAATTTTATGCCACTGGGTTGATAAAGAAGCCATCTTACATGATGCTGTAATAGTCTGCTGTTCTTGCTTGCTCTGTTACAATAAAGAGGGAAAATAAACCCACTGCTATAAGGTTTGTAAGTTGCTAAATAGGCATTTAATTTTATGTGAGCCTGTCTAGAGAGATGTTGCACTACAGTAACAGCACTAATATGGCTTATGAATTGAGAGGTGGTGCTGTTTAAAGGTGTCTACAGAAATAAAAGGAAATGAAGATGTTTATAGCAAATGTCTGTCTGACTGACAGCTTGGATGTTGGCGGTAGGAATTGCTATTAACTCTGACAAAGAGGAGAGCTGTAGCCTTGTAAGTGGAGGCTTCCCTCAGCTCTAAATGAGTTATATCAGAAAAATGGAGCATATGCAAGAACTTCAGAAACCATTTGAATTAATCAAAAATATCCTATTAAGGCTGCAGCTATTCCTTAAAAGAATAATTAAATTACAAAGTGAATAAATGGTGCATTTCAGGTTTTCTCTGATTTATTTAGATGCCTGAATCTCACCATGGTCTTGTCTGAGGGATCAGCAGCAGTGATCTTTGAGCACTGTGGGTCAGATTCAGACACATAAGGAGAGGTTATGGTTTATGCCATCCTCTGTACGACCTTTTTGCTTACATCAGGAATGAATTTGGCCTTCTGCCTCTCTTGCCATTGCAGCCTGTACTTCTGTCCTCTACTATCAATGAGTAATTACAGCAAGAAGGCTGCTCTATTGATTTTAAACCCTTCATGAAAGAAGCTCCTTGAAAGGTTTTGGTGCAGACTCATTTAAAAGCCTTTTTTTGTTGTCATTTTTTGTCTGTGTTGAGCCTGCTGTCACTGGGCTGGTGGGTATATGCTGGTCCCAGACAGCCAAATCTCTCTGCTGAGCAGCATCGAGAGCAGGGGCTTCAGAGATTTTTCTCAGCCGATGAAGCCACGAGTAGGCTGAGAAGACAAACACTGTGCAGGGGGTAAGAAAGATCCTGAAACTTCTCAGTTTCATATGTGCTGGGCCAGACTCAGTGTGGCACAGACTTTGCCGCTGACCGGTTCAAAAGTTTCAAATGTGGTCTCTAGGTGTGTGTGGCTGGTGTCACGCTACCATGGGTGTCCTTCTGGAGGTAGATCAGGATTCCTGGTTTTGTCTTCTCCACCACGCTTCATGGGAAAGAATGGATGTTGCCATTTAGCACTTACAGGTTGGGGAACAGCTGTGCAACCTTTCCAGATACAAAAGATTGATGTCTGTTTGGGACTCCAGGAGGCTAGGGCTACGTGTGTGTTGCTGGCTCACAGTGTCATTGCACTGTAACCCAATGTAAAGCTCTGCTGGTGCAAAGGCACGTTTTCCCCATCTTTGCTTACCCCTGGTTCCTGTACCTGGGATGCAACAGGCAGGTTGTTATCACTGAACCACAACTTTGTGCGTGAGCATCTTCTGTCGACCTGTGCCAACCTAAAAGCTCTCAGTTCTCCTGTATGCATCTGCATTATTCATTTAATGAAGCTGAGGCAGATGTAAGCAGTGAAATTGCTAGGAGAAAATCCCTCGTCAGTTGATTGTGGGCTGCTTATCTGCTCGTAACTCGTTTTACTCTAAAAGATCATGAATAGCCTTGCTCTTCGGCTTGAATCCATCCTTTGGTGGATCCTCTGCTGTCTTTTCATTGGAGCTTCCCTTAAATGCAGGAAAAAGTGATGAAGAAATCCATATCAACTAATGGTTGTAGTATTTGCACAGGCCTGAACCTCTATTGCTGAATTTTAAACTAATTTGAAATGTAGGAGCTAAATAATAGCTACTGCATAATAACAATGTGGTTTCCACTTAGCCATAGAGCAGAAGAGATGTGTGGTAAGTGTGGGCTAATAAATGGCAAGTGTTTATTCATCTCAGCAATGTCTGCTAAATGCGACATGGGTCAGCTCTGCTTTGTTACTTTCAGTTTTCTCACCTTTCAAAATGTACTTTTTCCAGCTTTCCTGATGTGGATTAAAATACCCACTTACCTGAAACTCTCTCATTAACTATATAATTTTACAGCTATTTTTCTGGTTCAAAGTAAGTATTGATTTGTAAGAATATGCATACTAATAATAATTCTAATAACTGTTGTTTCATTTTTTTTTTTATATCTAGAAAGCTATATTTAGATTTTATATTGGCTTTATCTGTTGCTGTCCTGAAAGATGATTTCACAAAGGCTTTGGCGTGCTGTTGATTGCTGTGCTAAATGCAGCAAGGGTAGGAAGAAACCTGAGACAGAAGTGAGGTGTGGGTTGTTTTTTTTTTTTTTTTTTTATTTTATTTTTTTGGTTTAAATCAATGATGTGTTGCTTTTTAAAAAAGTGAAAAACATTATACAGTGACGAGGAGTTGATGTTTTGAATGAAGCTGTTCTGATGATTATCTAGTATGTAGATGATGGTATCTAGAAGTGCTCTTGTCCACTGTGTCATCAATAGCAGTAAATCAGGATGCTGAGAATGGGCTGTCCAGTAACTCAGATCTGGAGTTAGTGGAAGAAGTAATTCCATTCCCAGCAAAAAAAAAAACCCAAAAAACATAATTAAATGCAATTTCAAGCTCATATTTAAATGCTTTTTGCTGTGGCCCCTCAAAAATAGAAATAAAACTGTTAAAAAATAAAGGTTGAAGGGAAAAAGCGGGGGGGGGAAGGGATTTTTTTTACAAGGGCATGTAGTGATGGGACTAAGGGGTAATGGCCTTAAGCTGAAGGAGGGGAGATTTAGATGAGATATAAGGAAAAGATTCTTCTCTAAGAGGGTGGTGAGGCACTGGAACAGGTTGCCCAGAGAAGCTGTGGCTGCCCCTGGCTCCCTGGCAGTGTTCAAGGCCAGGTCAGATGGGGCTTTGGGCAACCTGGTCTAGTGGAGGGTGTCCTTGCCTGTGGCAGGGGGGTTGGAACTAGATGATCTTTAAGGCCCCTTCCAGCCCAAACCAATCTATGATTCTATGATGAAATATTTAAATTTAACTTCAACACTCTTGTAAGTTTTTTCTGATGTTTATATTTGCTCTTTGGCTTGATACAGAGTAGTCTATTTCTGAAAGTACAGTAGAAAATCAATTTATACTGGAAGATGTTTTGCTAGCATATATCACTTCCATGATAATTCATAGCAAGAACAAATCACGTTCTCCCTTCTCTTCCTTTTCAGGGGATGGGAGGCTCAGATGACTGCAGGAACTTTGGAGTTTTAAGCAATATAAGCTTTTTTTTTTTTAAATTCTGAACTAGAAAGCATGACTTAAGTAGGTTTTCACTCCTTTATCATGTGGTGAAGCATTTGGGGCCAGATTCTCTGGTGCTTTGAGTTGGCAAAGCAGTTCCAGAGTTCATCAGCGGTTGCACTGAGGTGATCATAGATCATTTCTATTAATTTCCATTTATTGGTCCATGGTATGGCAAAGAGATGAGTAGGCATTTATCTTAAGAATAGATGACTGTAAATTGGTAATATAATTTCTGTGGAACACGTAGTGGGTTGAAACCTTCCACCTTTCCTCTGAATTTAAAAAGTTAGTGTTTTACAGAAGACCCATCTGGTTGATTTTCAGAAGCTTGACAGTCTTTACCTTAAAGCAATTAAACAATGGACTTAAAGTCAAATTACAGAAAATCATAACAAATCACAGCAAAATATATATATGAATCGCTTGGGTTTGGATTCTCTTGCTGTTTCAAAACCCGCCCTTCCTGTTTTCCAAAATGCTTACAAAACCAGACTGTTATGTATTAGTCTGAGTTTAAGGAATTAAATAACCACATTAAAGGAGACTGTAGGGCAGGTTTGTCTGGTAGTCTGTGAGGCACAAATTCCAAGATCTGTGCTACTCTGGTAATAGTCTCATGTTTATGTTGTTTGAAACTTTTCCAGTTTATTTCAAATTAAGCAATCGGGCTGTCTACTACTCCTGTAATAGATTGCTACACCATCTAAAATATCAGTGTTAGCAAACATTTTAGCTTGCTCAGCTGTCTTCCAGCTCATCTCCTTAATCTCTGCAAACAGTTTCTTTCCCTTTACAGACCTGTTAGAATCATATCAATAATTGCCATTAGGAAGAAGGATAAATGGATTGCAACTCATACAGCTCACAGAAGTACGATGCAGTTACAAGAAGTGCTAGAGTAAGGATGGGGAACCTCTGACAGAAACCTGTCTGCCCTTGGCCACCTCAACGCCCTTGCCTCCGTTTCTGTACTCTCTGGTTACCGCATGGCATTCACTGTGGATACTGCGCCGGTGGCCACTGGACACGAGGGTACACTAATATTTTGGGGTTGCACCAGACTTGCTGTGGAAGGGGCTCCTGAGGCAACCACGCAGACCTGCCCTTGTCCCTCAGGGGACAGCAGGTGTGGATGCCATCATGCTAGGAGAACTCCTGTAGGGATGTCATCCTCTTCTCCCCTTTTCCCAGGAGAAGAGGGCTTTGCAAGCCCAACCAAAGATGACTGGGAAGGAGGAAGAAGGATAGTGTAGGTCCTGATTTCACCACCAAATGCTTGAGATTTGATCCCTGAATTGGAAGTGAAAAATATGAGGCCTTCTGGCTTATCCTCTGTAACTGGATCATAGCAGGGAACATGCTGGGAGGCATTAGGTTCTGGAGAGCGTTTTATGTGGAGAGTGAGCTATGTGTTAGTGTGTGCTGACCTGAATGCATGCTGCTTGCGAGTTACCGCTGAGCTGGCTTGGATCTGGGGGCTGTGGAGCAGCATCTCTGTAGACACATGCTAATTGTGCACCCACCAAAGATGTTTGAAAGCCCAGTTTGGGCTTTGGGGAGGCCATGCCTCACCTAGGGATGCTGAGGTTCCTCAAGATACCTGAGATTAGGAAGGAGGTTGCAGTGATGAACGGGCTTCCTCAGTCATGTGTCTTCTAGTTGGAGGTGGTGGTTTTTTAAATATCACCTATACTGTAGATTGCCAGCATTACTGTGTTACTGAATTGTGACGAATGGGTTTTTGAATGGAAGCTAGATGGAAAGAAAAAAACACATTACTGATATTATTTATAAAGCCTATTTACAAGATTTACATTCTCTGTCCTCTTTCTGCCAATGATATTAGCGTTGATGAATTCGTATCTAAAGAAACGCAGATCTTATTATATCAAGGAGTAAATATGCAGTGTGATACACGGGGATTAGCTGCGCAAGTAATTATCTTTGGCATGCTGTCTTTAGTGCTGCTAGTCCTTCTCAGAAAAGGATCTTTTCTGTATTTAAATAATTTTAGCTGAAGGAAAAGGAGATTATTACCATGCCCTCAGATCTCTTCTAATGATTTTTGCCAAAGTCAGAATAGACCTGGTCTTATGAAGGAGGTGTTTGCTAATTTCGAGCATGTATTGTATGTTTGTAGAACAGCAACTGTGGTGGTATTAGTTCAACTCATTTTTCTGGAGTGGTGACAAAGCTAATAAAAGACTAAATCAGATAATGATTTTTATACAGCAAACGTTTGCTGTGAAACAGCCCACTGACAAAATGACGTGGTCTTTTAAAGCCTTTTAGCACATGTAAAGCCTTCAGCATTTAACTGATCTGTATGAAACTGAATCTTTCCCAGAAGTTTCCCCCATACGACCACGCTTCATTTCCAGAAGGTAATTATACCCTTGGAGATGAGCTGAGTAGTAGGAGCTTTGTGCCACAGAAAATCCTGGAGGTGGGATTACCTGTCTAATGATGATAGCTACTCCCCTTAATGAGCTTCTTACTGCCAGTGTTAGTGTGTCCTTGGTAAATTGTATTTGTAGCGTTCCTTGCATCCAATGATGCTCTGGAGGGGACTCGCTAACAAGAAGCTATTCAGTTCTGCCATCAAAATGACAGAAAGACCAGGGTGATTTTCCTCCTCTTGCTGGAGATCAGCTTTGCTGACTAAAGTTAAATCACTCTACCAAGGATGAATCATTGATGGCTCATAAAAATAATTTCTCCAGAGAAAATTTTTGGCCTCTGAAATAGGCAAAGCTGCAGCAGGATTTCCCCGAGGGAAGGCGCTCCTTCCCAAGCAGAGGGCTTCACCCTATTTCCAGTTAGCCGAGCTGAACGCTTTTACTTTGCCTGTGTCTCCAACAAGTTTCAGAGTAAAAATGATCCTAGTAAAATGCCAAAAATTCAAAGGTATTCTTTGTCACTCTGTCCCTGTCTGTTAGGGTCTAGCCTGCTTAAATAGGGAAATAAAGAAGTGGGTTTCCTGGGCTTTTGTTTCTCCTCTCTGCAAGCACTGTTCTGTCCCGGTCCTCTGGCAGGAAACTGCACCAGGGTTGGGGTGTAGTGCTCTCGGGGAGCCCCATCTGGTGTCTGGGCTGCATGTTGGTGGTGTTTGGTTTTTGTGTGTTTTGTTTTGTTTGGTTTTTTGTTTTCCTGGACTCAAGAGTAAAGATTTCCTTAAATTTCTAAAACCTTCCACAGTATTTGACCCCTGCATTTCGCTTCTTTGCTTTTCCTTTCAAAATTACTTTTAGCAACGCTCTGTGAAATTCAGCCCTTCTGATTCCTGAGAAGTCAGTGCAGTGTGATACAAAAGCAGGATGCAAGCTTGGTCTAATGTCTGTTCACCTTTTTAAAAAGATTTGTGAAGCACAATGCTCGTTATTGTCAAGGTGTTTGGATTTGGTTTTATGAAATCTCACTTTATGGCTAGCTGTAAAAGACACCAAGATGGTATTGTGAGGAAAAGGATGTCATCATGAGAGATGCAAGATAGTGACATACCTGAGGATGCTCAGAGAATCATTTTTAGACTGCAATTAAACTTCAGAAGCCTGTGACTTCCCGTCCTACACTGAAAAATTGGCTTTCCTGAATTCAATTTGCAAAGATGCTACTGTTGTCAGCAGCAGCAGCTCCTGGCTCTGTGCCTAGCCGTGTTTGTGCTCAGGAAGAGATGTTAGGCTGTTGAGGCAGTGTTTGGGTACCACTTTGAGGTAGATTTGTGGTACAACTGTATCACAGTTTGGGAACCTCCTACAGCTATACTGCATCTGTCATATCTTTTGGCATTTGATCAAAGAGCAAAGGGAAAAATGAAGGTTGTGTTTCTGAGGCCCATTAAATGTACTGGTCTGGAGAAAAAGTAATTTTTTTTCTTTAATTTTGATATTTTTCTGTTGCAATGTGAGTAAAACAAGTATACTACCGCTATCGTGGTAGTACAAATGCACACAACTCTGAAACCTTGCCGAGAATTTCTGTCAAAGCTTTATTTGTTCATTAAAAGCACCTATAAGGTCTACTAGCAGAATACTTCTTGAGAAGAAGGTGGATAATGTACTGATTTGCTAAGATTTGACAGCTTGAGTTAGCCATAAACTGAAATATACACTGTACTGGAAATTGCAGTATTTCAGGTTTTTTTTTCTGTTTGAGAAGGGTGACAGTGGTAATGAAGCCAACTGTTTGATTGTCAAAATATTTAGTTTCATGATATCATTTCATGATTAATTTGGATGCCACTTCATTAAATATTTGCTGAAATCCATGTGTATTCATTGGACTCTTACATGCCATCCTATTTTCACTCTCAAATGGCAGATCAACCATGTGGAGACTTCTAACCTCATGAACGTACAAGAGTGTCTCTTTGGTCACCATCCCTCTGACACTAATGCTGGCTTGGGCACCTTTCATTGCTGTGGGGCCTGGTGCTGCTACTCGTTCATAATCATAAACAGAATGACAGAATGGTTTGAATTGGAAAGGACCTCAAAGATCATGTAGTTCCACCCCCCCACCCCCCCATGGACAAGGACACTCCTCAACTAGACCAGGTTGCCCAAAGCCCCATCCAACCTGGCCTGAACATTTCCAGGGAGGGGACATCAACAACTTATTCCAGTGCCTCACCACCCTCATAGTAAAAAGTTTCTTCCTAACATCTAATCTAAATCTACCCTGCTTTAGCTTAAGGCTATTACCCCTTGTCCTGTCACTCCATGCCCTTGTAACCAGTCCCTCCCCATCCTTCCTGTCGACCCCCTTTCAGGTACTGGAAGGCTGCTGTAAGGTCTCCCTGGATCCTTCTCTCCTCCAGGCTGAACAACCCCAGCTCTCTCAGCTTATCTTCATAGGAGAGATGCTCCAGCTCTTTGATCATCATGGCCCTCCTCTGGACTTGCGCCAACAGCTCCATATCTGTCTTGTACTGGGGAACACCCGTCACCTTTTCTTTGTTGTGCTGGTTGTTAAACAGCGCGCAGATGGGGCTGCCTTACTCAGCTCCAGTGTCTCTCCTGATGTGGTGGGTCTTTCCTCTTCAGTTCGCAGAGCGGTGAAGCGGTTCTGCAAGGGCACCTCAGGCTTTGGGGGAAGTCTCTTCCTCCTGCTGCGCATTGCTATCTCAAGCTTCCATTCTTCTGCATTATTGCCCCCCCCCTCCCTTCTGTGTGCGCCGCTGGGGGAGGTTTTGGCTGTTTGGGTGTGGGTCCACTGCAGACCGTGCTTGGAACCAGCTATTTAACTTATCTTCAGCCTCTCTGGTGTTACGCAGCCTTCTCACCACCTGCTTCAGCTCAGGCACCTGCTGCAGGAGGCCCCTCATGTGGGCACACCTTGTGCAGGCAGGTCTGCTGCCCATCCCTCCTCCCAGAGAAAGGTCTGGGCTGTTCCTGCAGCTTGAGATCTGCACCGCAGCCTCTCCTTCAGCAGCTCCGTATGGGTGGAGGCATCGGCCACTGCTGGGGTAGATGGTGCAGACCCTGTAGCTGGAGCTGCAGCCTCGGCTCTCAGCCGAGTGCCCACTGTTCTGCCTTGAGGTCTATGTGATGGTAAGATGGTTAAGGGAACTTGTGAGGATGTATCAATTTTAGCCTGTTCAGGAGTGACTAGAAGAGCATAACGAAGGAGCCACATTTGGCTTTGAAATGCTCTTGGGGCTCATGTATTTCAGCCGCTGGGACTACAAGATTTACTACAGTCCCTTGGAACGAAGGAGTGGGTAATGCCAGGCTATTAGGTCTCTTGGTCTGGTGCTAGGGAAATGATGCATGTTATGAGTAGCTATTAAAATATATTTTTTTCTAACCATTGGAAATGGACATCACTCACTGTGTCCTAGCTGGGGATTCACACTGAGCACTGAACAAGCATTAGGTGCTGATGTGAATGGGGCATTTTGGCAAACAATGGACCAACACTTGGCCCTCTGTTGTTTTTGCAGGGCTGATCATTGAGTCTAAAAGCGAGACCAGTGGCAACCAAGACTGTGTCACTGTCTCATGCAGCAGAAACCAGAGAACTCACTGCTGCTTAGTCTTTAATTTTTACCATGGTATTAGCAGACACGATAGCAGCAATGCCTAATGTGTATCACAAGTGGTAGCACAGTTTATCACAGATGGAAACAAACTCATTTCATGTTCAGTAGACTATGAAATGAGTCACAGCTGTTCTCTCCCTGTCACACAATGACAAACTGCTCTCGTTACAGAGCATCCATGGTACGGCTCTTCAGCCACTTGCATGCCTTGCTTGATGCACATTCCTGAATACCTCTCTAGGGGTCAGAGGCAGGGGGTCAGCTCCTGCAGAAAGGACCAGCATGGTTCATTGGTTTGGGGCTTGGGTAAAGGGCTGAGGAAGGTTTTGCTTATAAAATAGTAATTGATATGCTTTTCTGTTCAGAAATTTGAGTGTAATAATACAGCTTTCAGGTACAAAATCTCTCTAGTGAGTTTTTTTAGTGATAATGTTTACTTCTCTAGTGTCTCACAAACAAGTATTGTTCTAGTGAGCTGGATGGGGAAGCTACAACTCCTGGACTGGCGATACCCTAGGACTTGTGTGGCCTCATGGTGTCTGAAGGCCTTGGGCAAGACTCTTGGTGCTCTCAACCTTTCTTGTGCTGCTGTCCCTACCTTTAGTAGATGTGATAGTCCACAGTTCTCTTTTAGCTATGGCAGTTTTAAATGCGGACAGACTCTTCCCCCAGTTTTCCCCGCATTGCTGCTGGCACAGCTAACTCTTGCTCATCACCTCGACACAAAGATCCTTGTCGTGACTGGGAACTGTTTTTCCTTTGGGGTTTATTAGGCTGCTTACTAATAAGTAGCAGGAATAATTTAGCTCCGTTACTCAGCAATCCCAGCTCCCCTGGGTCTGAGGGAACCAGTGAAGATGTTAGGGTGGTGTATGTTAACTCTGGCTTGTTTAAGCCGTGTTCAGTGCACAAGTGCTGATTGTGAAGAGCAATGGTACTTTGCCAGCAATACTCATGGTCTCTATTTTAATTTTGTTTCTTCCTTTAACTCAAGTAGTCACCTAGTCCTGTTTGTCTTTTAATGAGATCAGCTTTTGTTCACTATTGAAAGATTAAAAATAATCACAGTGAAATAATATTATGATTGTAGCACCTGGTGCTACGTGCTTGGTCTTGGATACAGGAGGATGACAAGTATTGCCCAATTTCATATAGCTACCCCAGTTAATGAAGTTGTACTGTCTAAGCCGTGTCATTTTACATGAGAGAGAAAGCAGAATCCAAGTGATCCTGTGTTTTTTGGACTTTGCAATACAGAGTTCATCCCGTGTCACAAAACTGTGCTCTGAATTTTCAGACTTTTTTTTTCTTTCCTAATTGTTCTTTATGCTCTTGTGGCAAAAACAAAACCAAAACAGCTCAAAAACATGTACAATCTGGAAAACACCTCGGAGCATTCAGTCTGCAAGAAGTCTGAAGCAAAGTGTGAAGGTGTAAGCTTTTCTGTTGGCATTACAGACTTTGTAGTGTACCGCACTGATGTTGACCGTTTTTCCAGGCTATTGAGGAACTCAAGAATTTTTGCCAGGGCCTGGACAGACCCTTGGGTGGTTTAGATGGCAGCGCAGGTTGCCCTCCTGGTTCCTCAGGAGCTGGGCAGAAGGCATGAGTGGAGCTCAGGTGGTGGCTGGGGTCCTTGAGCAGCCTGGACTGTGGGGTGAGCTGAGCCTGCCTAGAGGAGGCAGGAGCCCTGAGGTTGCCCATCTGCCCCTTTCTTGGCCCGATGGTGAGAGAGAAGGAAGCACTAATCTGAACTGCCTAAAATCAGAAAAGTATGAGAATATAAGGGCTTCTGACTCCAGTCTCTGTTTTTGCATCCCATGTAAGACCTTTCATAAAGTAATCAATCTCAAGTTTAAGCCTGTTTAGAAATTCTCTTCACGTTTCCAGGTTAAGCTTCTTAATGGGCAAGTTTACACCCATTTACCCCACTGCTGTCATTGTCCTTTGACTTAACCGTGCTTCCCTGCTCCCCAGTGGTTATGCTGAAGAGCAATCCTGGCTTTTCTTGGCTTTCAGTCTGCAGGACTAAACAAGCCAAGCTTGTATTCACTGGGAAAAATGTGCTCTTCACTTCCCCGACTATCCTCAAATGCTTTCTTTGCAACTTTTCAAGTTTGGATGCTTCTTTTTTGAACAGGAATGACCTGATTAAAAACTATTTTAGATGTGGCCTCACTGAAGTCTTGAATGGTAGTGTCTCTTTGGTGTACCAGATGATCGTGGCAGACAGCAGGAGCTCTCTGTTCACATTGAGCAGGTGTGGCATCCTCTCAGAGCGATGGCTTGGGTGAAAGAAGCGGAAATGACTGCTCAGTCTTTGGAACCAGAGCTGTGGTGCTGGCTGTTAATTCCTCTGTGCCAAAAATATGGGGGGAATCAACGTGGCTGAATATCATAAGGTTAATTAGAGGTTGTCTTTATGACCAGTGGTTTCTTGTGTAATTTTGGTGTGCTGTTCTTAACAGAGATGTCAACAACAGCCAGCCAAATACTGGAATTATTAAATGCACAGAGCTCTAGCTTCATGCAGTCCAAGTCACTCTACTGTTTCAGGTAATGAAATCTCAGATCAAAAATGTACATTCATGTTATATACTGAGAGCTGCTATGTATCTTTATAGCTTTATACAATTGTCTTCCTTTATGGAGGTCGCTCATCTCAGTAAGTATGTGGATACATAATTCTGTAAAGTTTTGAGCTATTTTTGTGAGTATACTTTTATGTCTTCATTTTCCGTATGCACTATCATTCCCAATATAGCACAGGATCATTAACGAAAACACTTCATAAAAGAAATATAAAGGGATTAATAAGTAATGGCATACTCAGAATTCAAAATGAACAAAGATTGAGCGCTTGCATTTCTGTATTGTTAACCCAAGCAATTACAGGGAGAAGATAACTGCATTGGTTAAGTTTGGAGAGACCCAAAACTGTGCCTACAGCAGACATATAGAATATTTATTTATTAAAAAGTCTGTAATCCAGCTTTTGCAGTATGAGTACTATAAGCTTTCCACTTGTTGGCATTTTGCACTTTGAATACTTGGTCATGTTGCCATCTTTGAATGTGTGGGATGACACGTTTTGGATTTTCTTGCAGTAATTTTTTGAAGACTGCACTGCATAAAATGAGATTCATGTTCTTATGACATTGTTTACTTTCATCTTCTATAGGATAATGTTTGCAGTGGAGGAATATGTGAGGCAGTGAATGGTATTTGCAGGTGATTAAATGTACAGTGAAGTTAAGACACTTGATAATTACAAAACCTGTTGGTTGTGATTATATTCCGGCTCTGCAAACATTATTCGTGTTACATGGAGAGGGGCAAGACAAAGGCAAACTGTAACAGCTTTTACGCCTTTTTTGAGTGCATGTATTACTTTTGCTTTGTATTTGTCTTGAGTCCCACTGTAAGGGCAGGTGGGTTTATTAATAAAATTACACGTTTAAAAGTTCAAAAACTTCCCTTACAGGTTGAATTTTTCAAAGTTTGGTCCTTGCCTGAATATGAAACTGATCCTTATTAAGCTGGGGAAAAATGTCTATTATTAATTCTTAATAAGTTATGGTACATAAAATTAAATTCTCACTTTTACTAGAAAAATGCTCGATTTCTCAGTTTTAAAAATTCTGCAATCCTTTTTACATAGTTTCATATTCACCATACTAAAATCTGCAATACTTCTCAAGGATAGCTCGCAAAATGGAGCGGATGGTGGTATTTCAGATACAGCATGTGACCATGTCGTTAGGCAGAGTATGACCCTCAAAAGGGGATCATTATGAGCGGTGCATACTTCGGTTTAAGACATTTGGTAATGGGATTGCTGGAGTAGCCTTAATGCTCTCATAACAATTGATTATTTCTTTTAAAGAGCTTTTTCAATTGTAGAAACAGCAATACATTATGCTGTAAAAAATGATACCATCTATTTTTACAATTAAAGCTGCATTTCAACTGGCCTTGGAAAGGTGACCTTTTTTGGCGATGCCCATCCCTTTCAGCTATCAAGTTATGTACATCCCCATTTATCATCCTCCTGATTTGATAAATGATCCAGTGGCTGCTCTGAATACTGGAGAATCATTCGAGGAGGACTGGTGCAGGAGGTGGGACTGGTGCAGGAGGTGGGATGAGAAGTCCTCACTCTCCAGAGCCGTATCACTTTAAGAGTTCAATCCTGCAACCTCCACTTTCTGTGGGGAGAAGTAAGAAATGTGTAATTTCTTGCTTAGGTGGTACCATAGTTCATATCAACCTAACTAGTGTGTTGCTAAATTCGAGCTTTCTCTGGCTGCCAGGGTGGAGGTCGGGGGAAGAAATACTGTTATTTCTCACTGCTGGTTCCAACTTTAAACCCTCTGATGCTTTGATTTGGGGAATTGGGGAAGATTTCTGTGAGTAAGCTCTGGCTTTCAGTGTACCTGATGGAACTTGTCTCGTGACTGTGCAATGGTCCGGTTCCAGTTGAGAGGAGGAGGAGAGCTACCCAATTTTAAGGATAATCTGCAATCATTTTGCATCTTCTACAAATTATTTTTCATTTTGAACATCCTTGGAATGCTTTTATCCTGCATCAGCTGGGTATGGACAGCTCATCATAGCTGGATGCAATTACAGGCATGATTCATTAACATTAGTGCAGAGTGTCCTTAATACTTTGTTTGCTGAAGTGAAACAGAAGAAGTGGGAATTGCACAGTGACGCTCACTGTCTGGCTAACCCAATTTTTTTTTGTCATAGCAACAGTGATGACACAGAACATTAAAGTAATCCTCCTTTTGGAGATTATTTTTAACAGGGGCAGTGGTGTCAATAGCACAAGGGGCCTTTGATCTTCAGGAATTGCTATTTTTTGACCTCCTCAAGTACTGTGCAAAGCTCTGCTGTAGGAATGTATTCTCTCAACTGCAGAAATCCATCATGGAGTAGGGAGCATTAAGGGATAGAATGATCACTGATTGAATCTAATTTACCTGAGCTATACTGAAGCAAGTTATTCTCAGTGTTACAGTATGCAGACAATACTTATAGAATGGATTAGTAATCAAACTTTTATGTTTCTTCCCATCCCAAAAGGGAAAAAAATGGAGGAAAAACATGGTTTGGGGGGGTGGTGTTTGTTTTGTTTTGACCAGATTCCCAAATTTTGAATTTTTAGTTTCATCTATTGGGAACTTCTGCATATTGCTTTCAGTCATTCCTGTCCCTATGCATTTCATTCTCCTTCCTAGATCTTCTACCAGATTATCAGCAGTTTCACATGCTGGTGCCTACTTTGAGGCCCCAGTGAGCTCTTAGTTGAGCACACTTACAACTCCTTCCTGGGCACCACACAGCCACTATGAAGCTTGTAGTTTTTGTTGTTAAATAACGTTGGGCTTGTGATCGAGGGGTGGACTTCACCATGGACGCTATTGCACAGGTTATCCATGAATGTGAAACGTGCGCTGCAATTAAACAAGCCAAGCGGTTAAAGCCCCTATGGTTTGGAGGACAATGGCTGAAATATAAATATGGGAAGGCCTGGCAGATTGATTATATCACACTTCTACAAACCCACGGAGGCAAGCGCTATGTACTTAAAATTGTCAAACTAGCCACTGGATGGCTGGAAACATATCCCATGCCGCTGCCCAGAATGCTATCCTGGACCTTGAAAAGCAAGTCTTGTGGCAACGTGGCACCCCAGAAAGAATTGAATCAGACAACAGGATCCATTTCTGTAACAACCTCATAGATAACTGGGCCAAAGAGCATGGCATTGGGTGGGTGTATCACATTCTTTATCATGCCCCAGCTTCTGGGAAAATCAAACCATACAAGGGACTGTTAAAAACTACACTGAGAGCAATGGGTGCTGGGACCTTCAAACATTGGGATACACATTTAGCAAAAGCTACCTGGTTAGTTAGGGGGTCTGCCAATCAAGCTGGCTCTGCCCAATCAAAAATTTTACATACTGTAGAATGAGATAAAGTTCTTCAAGTGCTTATGAAGAATATGTTAGGGGTCTTCCCCTGACATCCGCTACGAGCTCTGGGTGCAGCATGCAGCAATCCAACATCACACGCCTTCCTGCCCTGAGAGACTGTTATGATAGATGGAGCCCAAAATTCATGGGCTAAATGAACTCAACAGACATTTTAGAGGGATGGCCCATAGACTAAGGGAATGGTATCTGTGTGTATATATCAAAAGACAGAAAAAGTGATGGTGATTAACTGGAATGTATTGGCAAGTATAGGGCCTGAGCATGATGTAGATAGTATGGAGTTTAGGGGTAGATATTGTCCTGGTTTTGGCTGAGGTAGAGTTAATTTTCTTTCTAGTAGCTCATTATAGTGCTGTGGTTTGGATTTAGGAGGAGAATAATGTTGATAACATGTTGGTGGTTTTGGTTGCTGCTGAGTAGCTGTAGTGTCTACACTAAGTCAAGGGCTTTTCAGCTTCTCACACCCTGCCAGGTACAGAAGAAGCTGGGAGAGCACAGCCAGGACACTGACCCAGGCTGGCCAAAGGGACATTCCCTGCCGTAGAACGTCACACTCCGGATATACCTGGGGAAGCGAGCTGGGAGGCAGGATTGCTGCTTGGAAACAGACTGGCCATAGGGCGGTTGTGTTTTTTTCCCTTCGGTTGTGGTGAGCAATTGCATTTGTGCATCACTTGTGGTGTTGTTATTCTTTTCCTTTTTTTTTAATCCTCTTAAACTGTCTTTATCTCAACCTATGAGTTTTTTTCCATTCTCTTCCCCATCCCCTTGGGGGTGGAGGGGTGAGTGAGAGGCTGTGTGGTGCTTAATTACCGGCTGGGGTTAAACCATGACAACCAGTCTAATTAGAATAATAGTCTATCAAGACATAAGCAAATAATTAGTAGCATATAGCTGATATGACAGTGAGAAGATCTTTTCCTCTGCAGGAAAATTGTATACCTGTACCTTCTGCCCTTACACAGGTTGAGAATCACTGCCTTTTTTAAAGTAAGGTTATTCCTAAAAATGTAGTGATGTTACATGAACTAGTTAAAATGACATACTAAAATTGTACATCCTATAATGGATTACACATTTTATTTCTGATACTGCAAAGCTATCAAAGTAGTCCTTGAAAGAGTGAAGTGTATTGACCAGAGGATAGCTTTGCCTTGAGACTTTTTCTGGTTTTACCACCTACTATCGTTTCAAATACAGGGGCAATCTAAGTTATTTACGGACTTGTTCCAAAATTTGGCATATTTTTATACTAATTTCAGTAAATAGATAATTTCTTACATTTCAAGACTAGAAAGGGCTGTGAGGTGAGCTGATTTTTACTACCTGTGTATGACAGGCAAATGTGTTTTACAAAATTACTTTCTTTTATTAATCTTTAAATTAGACTAAATAATCCCATCCTCAGGAGATTAAACACAGGAAGAGGACAGGAGAAGTGATGCTGTGTAACGCTTGTTAATAAATCAGCCTTTTCAAATACTGTTTTGGAGGGTAACATTTCTCAGGTAATCATTTCTTCCCACCTGTTAATTAGGCTATTTATGAAATCTTGAAAGGGTTTTTATTAAAGTTAAAACTGTCACTGTGAACTTATTATCTCTGAGTTCTTCATATAGTCCTTTCATGGAACAACAGCAAAGCCACCCTGCAAGGAGGTATTTTGGAGGAGCTTTGGCATGCACATGCTGCTGTGGATGAATACAATCACAGCAGTCTCAGCAACACCTTCCAAGTGCTCCAAAAATGTCTAGGGACATAGCTTAACTGCCAGATCTGCTGTGCTTCCCGTCCATGCCATTTGGCTGAATCTGGAAGTGACAGCTCATTGAATGACGGTGCTCAAAGAAGAGTCCCAGCAAAAGTTCTCACAGGTGAGTTCTGCCTCGCCTTGGCCATCGCTGAACCATCGCCAGCATAGGAGTGTGTGCGCACTAGTGACTATCGGTGTTGCAGCAATTGGCAGCATCACCTTCATCTTCTGTGGGATTACTTTGAAATAGCAGTATTTCGCAATGCCTGCGTGACTCACTAGATCAACAGGGAAAAACATTCACAATGTATGTTCTGTGGAGGAATTCCAGTGCCTTCTGTCCAGGACCTCCAATGCTCAGCAAAATGAAATCCTTGGACGTAGAAGTGGCAAGGGTGGACATGTCAGTACAAGTTTTGAGCCTGGAGTGGTACAGGCTTGTTTGAGACCAGTGCAATACTGTGTGGATGCTTCATAAAGGAGTGCAAGCATAGATAAACCTTGAGTAGTTCTGGCCTTGCAAACCCAAGCATATCAGTGCCTAAAATATATAAAAGATTGCATATTGAGTTGAAGTTTTAGGATTATGTAGAAATCTTGAGCATACCTATGTGGACATACTTCTAAACCAAATATGACAGTTGAGCATCTCTTTAGGGGATTGGTGTTTGTCTTCTCTAGCACTTTTAAAACTCCATGAGCGGTGTCTCCCTAAATTTTTAGGTGCTTAAAACCTTAAAAAGATGGTCAATCAAGTTTAACAAGGCGGTACTATCACAGAAGTAAGGGTAGATAGAAACATCCACTGTTCGTTATGCCACAGTGATGAATAACATGCAATCTGTGCTGTGGATTCCTGAAGGGCTCTGCGCACGTGCCCATCCACTACCCGCAGTCAGCCTGAGCACCTTTTCCTAGCTACGTGGTGAAATTAATGTGGGATTGTGCCTTTGGGCAGGAAATCATCTGCTGAGGAATGACATGTCTGCTCAGGAACACTTCATTTTTCAGTTCAAAATTCATTTCCTTCCACTGTGGGCATAAGCTAACTATTATGGGAAGGGAATGAGCTCCCAGCAGCTACTGCAGTTGCCGTGCGGCAGAGGATGTCAGGCGTGGGTTAGTAGCTCGTGTGCAGCTATTCATCATGATCACATCACTCTGTGAGCACGTCTCATGGTTCCTAACTTCTCCTTTCTGCTTTTACTGAGGCCTTCTGCAGAGGTGCATTGCTTTTTGGGGGGTTGCCTTTTTATCTAATCTTTTTTAGGGCTTTCTAATTCTGAAATGTTTTCTAATTTTTAGGCTGATTTGGTGGCAGATTGAACTCCAACATGTGCTATGCATTGTGGATTTTGTTGTGACTTTTATTCTAACCATTTATTTGTTTCCAGTTGGACAAATATATTATTGTTTAGTAAGTGTTGGTTTTTATTCTGCTGCTATAATTAATGCTTGGGTTTTTTTGAAACTATGGAACAGTTTGTAGGGATATACAAACACTGCAGTCACAGGCTATGCTTCCCTGAGTTGTCAGAGCTGAGAACGGCGCATGTGTTTATGCAAAAGGCACAAGGTAGAGGCCTAGGGAAAGCATCACTTTCTGCGGTGAGAGTTCCAGTAAGAAACTAGACTGGGAAAGAAAGAAGCCCTACATTTCCCCTTTCCTACTCCAGTGTATATTCAAATTACATCCTGCTTGTACTGCCTGAAGTATGTGTAAGAACAGGATGCATTGCTAAGAATAAGTAACAGTGAATAAAGAAAGAGGCAATTTTTTTGTTTTGTTTTTTGGAAAGACAAACAGTTTGACTACACAGAATTTGTCAGCTCCCACTGACTTAATTACAGCTGAGCACAGGAGCAAGGAATTGCCTTTGAGGGCTTCAAGGTTTGGGGAAACATTTTGCACAGGCTTTTTCATTTATTTTCCGTCTTCCCTAGTTGACTTGAGTTGACTTAAAAATTGTTTTGAGTTTTTAATCACTACAAACCCAAGATTTTCTGATTTTAAACTCTAAATTCTGTCCTACTGTGGGAAGTTCATGCTAGAGAAGTCTTAAGCATTCCCTCCTCAAACCTCTGCCCAAGTCGGGGTTCGGGCATGGGAGGCAGGAAGTTTATGTGGCCACAGGAGTATGAACCTGAGCTTCCAAGGAAGCTTTCATCTACAAAACTTGCAGGCTGAATCCTTGGGGTGCAAGTGCAACTGTCTCATGACTTTGAATACTGCAGGGTTCATTTAGCTCTATTCATGATTCCTCTGTAGAATCAATGTACTTGAGAGGAGCAATGCATTTTTTTCAATTTTTCCTGTTTCTTACTTTTAAATCAGTGAAACAACTGCTTGTCATGTCTAATTTGTTCATGCTGGTTTGGCCTCTGAAAAAGATTTTTTTTTTTTCCTCTTTATTAGTTAACATTCATATAGTGCTGTTCATATGCAGTGCTAGACTTGGTGAGATGGAATATGCCTCAATCAAACACTATGTCTGCAATTAGTTTAAATAGTATTAATTATTTAAAATAATGCTTTAGGCATGAGACATTGTCTATAATATGGCTATGCATGCAAGTATTAAGAAAGCTATGCCATGGATTCTCAGCTCATTGATTGCACCACAATTCTTACCTCTCTCTATATGTACTTACTGCATGGTAAGGAGGTAGCTTAGTCTGCTTTGAGTCTTGCATTTATAGTAGGGTAAGAGTAGGCTGAATGTTACCAGTTCCCACCACCTGCCCCCAGCAGCATACCCAGGGCATCCCCTAAAAGCTGTAAACTTCTTCCCCTTCTCCTAGACTGCATCACTGCCTAGCTGCAGCAGAAACCTTAAAAGACCAAGCCAAACAAAAAAACCCCCAACTTACAACATCTTTATGAAAGTAAATAACCTAGTCTGGACTAGAAAATAATGTTGCCAGCAGTGACAAATATACATGGATAGTGCTGCACGACCTGTCTCTTGAAACTTTTGTTGTGGACAGGTATGTTCTAGGTCTGACAAATCAGTAATAAATTTGTTTTGCCAAAATTGCACTGTCTGTAGCAGACTTGGTGGTTGCAGCATATTAGCTGTTACTGTCACACACTTACAACTCTTTATTTCCATTCCTGGCTCCAGTGATTTTCTGTTGCCTGATTAAATAGGACCTTAAATTAAATTTTTAAAACTTAATTTAATAATAAGTTTAAGAAAAATTAAATAAGAATTGTCTCGGTCTCTTTTGCTACCTCAGTTTGTGCTTGGTTGTCATGTTGTGTACACTTTGGATTTGAATGAAGTAAAAGTTGGAGACACATTTTGGACAGAAATTGCACACACTTTAGTTTTCATTGTAAGACCTCTGAGCAGACCAAATTCTGATACACACTACAGAGGGAGATAAAGCTGTTGAGATTACAATAGGAAGTTTCAAAATAGCATTCCCAGGAGACCTTACCAAGTGTGCTTCCAGAAATTGCAGTGAAACTACATGACCTCACGAGATATTTATCTAAATCATTGTGGTTCCTGTTGGAGGGCAGATACAACAATTATAAATATTGATCAGTGAAAATTAACGTACACTTTCAAATTTATATATTTTTTTTAAAAAAACTTAAAGATTAAATCTGTGTGTTCCATCAAGCCTTTCTATTCTTCTTATCTAGTGTTTTGCTTTTATGCATGTCTGCTCCGGGAAAGAATTCTCCAGATGTAACAATTCTGGTGTTCCAAACTGCCCAAACACAACAGTATTTGCAAGTAGATAAACATGAAAAAAAAAGTTACTAAATGAAAGACTATAGGTAGTTTTTAAAGAACAAGTTTGTTAGGTGGGTTCCCTCATGACCTGAGTAGAAAATGCTCAAATGGTGCAATGCTAACAGCTGTAGTCAGCGTGGGAAAGGACTGAAGGATGCTCTGGAAAGAACTGGGTGAGCTTGAGGATTAGTGGCAAAAAAAAAAGTAAGAAAAAAACCCAAAACAAACAAACAAACAAAAATCATCTATGGAACTGACTGGTCCAAGGTGCAAGCCTGTGCGTGTTGAATCAAAACCATGAATTTCTTCATCTGTAGTAAGGGCATCCTTTGAAGAGGATCAGAGTGTAGTTGTTGTAAAAGCCATGAAGGACCAATGTGACATAACAAACCAGATGAAAGCAGGATCATACAATGTTCTAATTAAGGACTGAAAATGTAAGGCAAGATTGCTATACCCAAACATAGTTCTCTATCAAGGCCTTGTCTTTAATAACTCATATTTTCAAGATAAGTATAGTAAAGCTGGAAGTGATGCAGAAGAGGGCTTGTAGGAAAGGCAAGGATCAGAGAACTGGAAGGTCCATGTGCTGAGAGCTGGTATATGCACAGAGAGAAGAACCTTTCAGTTTAGTAGGAAGTGTGGCTATCTGGAAATGGGGAAAACAGTTTTGTTCAAAATGCTGGCTCATTGAAAATGAGACTTTTCATGAGGATGCGTCGCTTTTGACTGTTTTTTGTGTAAGATTTTGAGGTCAGGAATGAAATATCTTCCTGGACACTGAACTGAGACAAACCTGTGACCTTCTGTAGAAATACTTCAACTGCAAAATAACCTGCTAATTAGGAGTCTGCTAGGATATAGCAGATTCCTGTCTAAATGTATGTTCTGCCCTGTGCAGTTCACAGCCTTTGACTTTGCTCTTCTACGCACCAAGTTCTCCTCTGGTTTGTTGTAAACTAGATTTGCAGCTGTATTTCCTGCTATTGTTAGAAGGACGAGGAGGAAAGTAGTGGATTTTGGGATTAGCATAGATGATTGTGAAGCTTGCTCTTCTGCAAGTCTTTGTAACCCTCTGGTTTAGGGTACATCCAAATTTGCATGAGAAGTGTGTACTCCTTCGTTCTGGAAGGAAGGACTCTGGAGTTTCCTAGATCATAGAATCATTTCGGTTGGAAAAGACCTTTAAGATCATCAAGTCAATGTTAGACTCTAGGTCTAATCATTCCCATTGGCATTTGGGAATTCAGATACTGCACTCTAAAAGATACGATTTGGAACTGGCTCAGAGCTGTACGGAAGGTGGCAAGACATACTCTTGTCTCCGGGAAAATGTGTGGTTAATGTTCTGTCCACTGCTGCTCTTGTACCACTCGTGAGTCGTTACGTAGGCTTACCAAAACCAGTAGTGTGGTAATACAGTGGCAGTGTGGTAGAAGTGGCTACTTGTAAGCCAGTCCCTGCTTCCAGGCTCTAAGGCTTTTGTAGCTCAAACTGAAAACCAAGCTGCCCTCTCCCTTCAGAACCAGTTGTTCTCATAGTCCCATCTGCAGGTAGCAGCAGCAGCAGTTCCTTGGGCATGTGTGGACAAAAAGGCACTGAAGCCTTGGTCTGCCTTGGAGGTACTGCAGAGATCAGTCCTATGCCGGGGGCAATTTGATTTTCAGATCTGCCAAGAATAAATATAGTTTTTATTAAAAATGGTCATTTTGTGAATATACTATTTTTTTTTAACCTTAGGGATGAAAGCAAAATTCTTTTATGGTTTAAATATCACCATTCTGCACGGGAGGGATGCTGGTTCCAGTGTGCTCTCTCTCTGGGTTATTTTTAGGCATTATGGAGAAGTCTGCCCAATATGGTTTATTTTCTCATGTTTTTACCCAGTGGGGATGCTTAGCAACTCTATGACTCTTTGCATTCATTTTAGATGCAAATGTTGTCGAAGCTCTGCTTCCACTTTTCTGTATTATCTGAAGCTGTGTTTCTTGTTTGAGTGACATCTCTAATTAGAGACATCTTCAGGTTTTATTAAAAACCGTGAATAAGCTAGACTCAGAATTTTGGCCCTGTTGTTTGCCAACTTATTTCAGAATCTGGAGATATATTTGTCATTATGTTTCTTTCTTTTAAATTAATTCTTAAGTTGTTTAATTATGTTGGTTTGTTCCCTGATTCTCTGACAGTTTGGCAGTAGTATTGATTTATTACAATGAAAGAATTTATTTTCCCCCATGGTCCTTGGTTAACCAAATACCCTAAAGTTTCTGTTCTCACCATGTATTAGATTTCAGTCTTGGCTTTGATGGCCTTCCTACTATGATAATCAGTTTTCTGTGTATAGACCGAATCTGAATATACGCTCAACTTATGGTATCGTCACAATGCATGCGTTTATAGTATTCAGTGTGTTGCCATTTGTCAGTTTCAACTATAGAATTATAGAATCATAGAATGGTTGTGGTTGGAAAGGATCTTAAAGATCATCTAGTTCCAACCCCCCTGCCATGGGCAGGGACACCCTCCACTAGACCAGGTTGCCCAAAGCCCCATCCGACCTGGCCTTGAACACTTCCAGGGATGGGGCATCCACAGCTTCTCTGGGCAACCTGTGCCAGTGTCTCACCACCCTCATAGAGAAGAATCTTTTCCTTATATCTCATCTAAATCTCCCCTCCTTCAGCTTAAGGCTGTTGGCCCTTGTCCTATCACTCCATGCCCTTGTAACCAGTCCCTCCCCAGCGTTCCTGTAGGCCCCCTTCAGGTAATGGAAGGTTGCAACAAAGTCTCCCTGGATCCTTCTCTTCTCCAGGCTGAACAACCCCAACTCTTTCAACATGTCTTCATATAAGGGGTGTTCCAGCCCTCTGATCATCTTCATGGCCTTCCTCTGGACTCCCTCTGACATGTCAACGTCTTTCTTATGTTGGGAAACCATACAGTCTTCATTCATACTGTCCTGTTGTGATAACGCATATAATTTTTCCACTTGATTCATAGCATTAACCGTACCTTTCTGCATAATTGTAATTTGCATTTCTTTTTCCCCTGCGAACTTCTTAAAAAATAGCCAAAGTTTTTGGAATCTCTGAGAAGTCTTCCACTGTCTCTATCACCAAATAGTGGGTAGTGTGGAGGAGTCCTCCTGCAGGTTGTAAATCAGCATCTTTCTTGGCTCTCAATTTCAAGATGGTGATCAGGTGGGCTGTCTGCCTGCAGTACCGACTGCCTGTCACTTCAGTTGGTGGGGTACCAGAGTAGATGCTCATCTGAAAATTATAGCCATCTTCATAGCGACATTTTCTGGCCAAATTGTTCTGATTCAGCACAGCTTTGCCTCCTGTTGGTGTGAACTTGATCAATGTGAAACACTTTTAAATTTTCTAAATGTGTTTTTTGTTGTGTTGCTTTTTAGAGTAATCCTCTGTTTTAAAAACGCTTTAGTAGTTCTGCTATCCCATCTGACATGCCCAAACCCTTTCAGTGGGATTCCTGAAGCTGAGTCTTAAAGGAATTTTGCTCCTGGACCATCTTCTGCATGCTGAAAAGCAACTGTAGTAAATGTACAAAAGATAAAGGAAGTTACACCATGTGAATGGTAAAGGTCAAAGCTTCAAACATTCGCTCTGATTACGCAGTTAATGTGTTGGGCCTGATTTTTACCTACTTGCTTGGCACTTAGCAGCATTGCACAAAATTATTACACAACCTGGGACCCTACTGACATCAGTAGAGTATACAGGAATGTAAACCAGGGTAGGAGCTGATCTCGTACACTAACCTGAAAAAAAAACTGTACTTGTTGCAGATATAATATTTGCCAGGTAGGACAGGCTCAAGAGTGCAAGCTGTAAAGTGGGTACGGTACGTTCATTGAGTGGTACAGTGAAAGTTTGTTTCTTGCTTAATTCCAGTAAGACGTATTGTTGGAGCTTTCTTTTCAAGTAAAAAACCAAACAAAATGTGCATTAGCACTCCTGCCTTCCCGCCCTCCCCCTGCCCCCCCCAACTTAAATGTTAGAAGTTAAAAAATCAAGAGCAAAGCATTGGATTAGGACATTCTCCTTTTTTTAAATTAGGAAAATCCATAGATTGTTTTATTTCTACCATGTTTCTTTTTCTCTAGGTGCAGTTATGTTTAAAGCTAGGGGTTTTAATTTGAAATACACTGAAATTAATCCCATGGAGCAGGAAGAATATCTCAGGCATGAAGGGTAATAGTATTTCTTCACTGTAGAGAGGAAATTATTTCGTTCACTTTCTAAGGAGGCTTTACTACAGTGGCTCGCAAGTACTTTATGAAAGAAGCCACAATACGTGTCCTTCACGGGTGAGAAATCCTGTGTTTCCTGGGATTACTGCCTTTCTCTAATCCAGTTCATTATCAGCTATTGTGGGAGGAAAAGAGCAGCAGGAGTTTTCGGTCTTTCTGCAGCTGAAGAAATGCCAGTTTTTAAAGGAATCTGTCAGGCAAAGTAGAACATGGCAATTACAGTAACGATCTGGTCCTGGTTTGACGATGGATGGGAGCCCTCACCATCTGCTGCAAAGAACAGCCGCTTCCCATGACCCACTAATTTAGCCTGCACCAACATCATTAATGGCCCTATTTGTACAGGACAGTGTGTCTGCGGGTATGTGGGAGCGTGTGTCTGTTTGGATCAGAAGAAATTGTTCCTTTACCTCTGCAGCGACTGGTTTTCTTGCAGAAATGCTGGTCTTAATGACCGGTGGTGTTTTAACTCGACGTGTGCATCTGCATGTCATACGGATGGTCACCCCTGAAGAAACGTCAGCAGATCTTTGAACTCGCACACCAGTGATTCATGTTTCTGCACACTGGAAGAACAGAAGGGGCCCAGGATGTAAATGCAATATGTAGGGTCCTAAATCCCTCCTTACCTTTATCAGAATAGCAAGTGTAGGTGAATTGGTCTCTGAAATATAGGGCTTTTACTGGTGACCATTTCTTTGCGTGTGCCGCCTCTTTCTGTTTGGATTGGAGAAGTGGGCTACCACAGCATGAAGTTTTTGGAGGTGCTGTCAGCACTGTGCTTGGGACCTCCGTCATGCTGTTGGGGGTCTGACTGTTGGGAATAGTCTGATCAATCTCTGTTTGGACTTAGAGTGAATTCTAATGCATGGTTATGGTGGGATTCTTCTAACTCTTTTAAGGGAGGGTCAGCAATTTGAGATGGATGCAGAGTCCTTAAGATAATAATAATTATTCCTGGAGGAGTTAGCAGAGAGCTGTCTCTTCCCCAACAGCACAAAGATTAAAAAAATAAAAATGTCAGAGTATCCTAGTTGGCCTCCAAAGCGAATGAGTCACTCCTAATGCTGCTAAAAAGCTAATTCTGCCCTGACTTCAAAGAAAAACATCAAAGGCATTTTTGCTGTTTATCCAGGTGCTAAAGAAAGAGCTTTTCCATGCCACTGCTACTCTGGCTGAGAGTACAGAGGAGTGTCACGCTTGCTAGCTATTGATATTGAAATAGTTACATTCAAATGAAGCTTATTGAATGTGTTGCTGACACAAGCAAGGGAACTACACCAGCAGTTTGACAACTGCTCTGTGATTTTTTTTATGGCAAATAAACCACAGAAGAGAAATGAGATAAGACAGCAGGAAATGAGGTGTTCCCTGATTTTTTCCTAAACAGCAAAGATAATATTCTTCAGGGGATCTGCTCCATAACTTGCTGTTATTGCATATTTCTCCTTTTTTACGCCCCAAAGGCCCCGTGGCCTTCTCCATCGCTTAGTCTTTATGCATATAGTCTTAGTTGTGTGTGGCAATGACCATCAGGCACAGCAGTAGCCTCCTTGGCACAGCTTCTGCAGACCTGCGGTGGCCAGATTCACCGTGTGGCTGCATGTGTTCCTCAGCAAATGTGAGGCTCTAGATTCGCTTTTGAAGGGAAGATGAATTAAAAACGCAAAGCCAAGTGAAAAGTGGCATTTGGAAGATTTCCTCAAAAGAAGGTAAGATTCTTATCTTGAGTGATAAATAAAAGAGAACAGCAGCTTTCTGGTTTCAACTAGGGCTTCACTCAAATGTTGGGACTAGAAATGTAGATAAGACATTTTCTGGAAGGGATGTAAATTATGACAATATAAGAAAAAGTTCTTTTACATCATCCTCCTAGCAAAAGTGATGAATTATATGAATTAGTGACTATTCAGTAAGCCTGAAAAGAAATGAGTAGAAGAATGAAATTTGTTTTCTTCCATAATTTACAAACACTTTGTCTTTGACTAGAGACCTGTTGGGATAAAATATTTTACTTTTGCTGCTGTGTCCTTTCAAATATATTTTAAAGATTCTATTTCATTGGTTTTCTTTCTGTTTTTCTGATTTTTATGTTTTGAGAACTTGTGAGTAAACATAGCCCTCTTGAAGTGAGATTTTTTTTTTTTGTTGTTGTTGTTGTCTGGCGCATGCAAGCTATCTGCTAACACAATCTATGCTCCCATCCTCTAGCTTGTCTCCTTGCTAAACTGTAACATAATCTGTTGTTTTAGTCCACTAAGAGATGACCCATAGTGCCATATTGATTTTCTCATCTTAGTGACGTGTAGGCTGAGTTAACGATACCGTTATTCATGTTTCCCTTCAGTTGTGACCTACAGCTGAATTTGAATCTGATCCACGTGGTGAATTGCGTCAACCCTCCATGTTCTCCCTTCTCTCCAGCCATCTATATTAAAATCCTCTATACTGTTTCAGCTTTTTGCAAGAATTATTGTTTGTGCTTTCTAACATTAATAATAGAGATGTAAAGTATGTTGACAGGATGGATGAAAAAAGTAAATGTCATGGTAGACAAAAGCATTTTCAACCAATGATTTAAATCAAGGATGGGGGAGTTCTGAAAAATACGAATAAAATCAAAGCTGCCTTCATCTCTTGAAGATAATATAACACATGCTGCAAGTGGATTAGATTTTGGAAATGCATTTGGGGAAACCTGAGATACTGATACGTGACCTGTAAAAAAGTAAAATTTACAAGAATGAGCAATTGTTGTGTAGTGGAACAAAGTGTATATTTACCAGGGACAGAAGGGGGAACATCAAACTATAAACCAGAAACTAAGAAGTGTGAGGGGCGTCGTGCAAGAATGCAATCGAGGACATAAAATTCGCGACTATGATGGGCACGTCCTGGAGGGGTGCAGATAATCCAGTAAGAAACCAGTCGGAACTAAGATAAGGAGCCTGAGGAATCTGCAAGCAGCGTGATGAGCTAAGGCAAGACCATATGAGGAAGAAAGATTCAGGGTTCATGGAAAGGACATTGAGGTACCCCTTCAACAGCCACAAGGGACCACCAGCGACCACCAAGGACCCTAATAATAAGTATGGACCCTAATAATAAGTAAGGACCATAATAAGTTGTCCCTGGAGGTATTTAAAAGAAGGATAGATGAGGTACTTGAGGACATGGTTTAGTAGTGGGATGGCAAGGTTAGGTTAGCGGTTGGACTTGATGATCTTAAAGGTCTTTTCCAACCTAGATGATTCTATGATTCTAAGTATGTAAATAGAATGAATATGTATAACTATTCTGGGAAATATAATGCATTATGTATGTATCAGACCACTATAAACTGTAGCTATAGAAACCTAGGTGTGTCTGATTAGAGGAACTATCCACCTGACACCCAGCGCTGCAATAAAGGGAAATGCCTGCTTCTTAATGCTAAATTGGTGTTTTCTTTTATTCCCAAATTTTGGTAACAATATTACCAGTGCAGATAACTTTGGAAAAATTATGCTCCTGCTTTGTACTTCAGCTTGCTTATCTTCAGTTTAAGGGATAATATTTCTCAAATACCTGCTGAAAGTTAACAGCTTTTTACAGAATCTTTGAAGAAGCTCAACTAAAGGTGGTCTGAAAACTTCCAAATTCAGCATCACCTCTCACTGTTGTAAATTGAGCTTCTACTGCTGTAAATTCAGGACTTGGAAAGAAAGATTGCCTGTTAAAGTCAGGAAAAATAAAGCATACCTAGACTCGGAGGAGTTTATGGATATGCATTATTAGAGAGGTTCTAAATAAAATCAGTGGAGGGAAGAGCAGAGCCAGCCAGTCTCACTATTTAATTTTGTCATTTCTCACTTATCCTTGCATGTATGTGTGCAGACAGTATGTTTTCTGAATAGGTCTAAGCATCATTCATGGCTTTCTGGAGCTTCCTAAACTCAGGAAGCTTTCAAAGTGCAGATATGCTTTTCTGGAATTCATCGTATTTCTGCATATAATGGTTTTTAATAATTGAATTAGTCTAAAATTTGGAGGAAAAAACCAAACAAACATCAAAGGTGATATTCTGTCTTTGTCGATACACACGCACATGCATATATACATCACGTACGCTGTATTCTAATAGAATTTGCCTGCCTACATAAACCTAACCATATAAAGCGTACCATAGATAACAATAGCAAATATAGGGCTGGAAGGAAAATGGGAGGAGTTCTGGTCTAGCATTCAAGGCAGGATCAACTATAACTACATCATTCCTGATGTACTTTTGTTTAACCTCATTAACTCTACAGGTGCATATATCCTGAGCAATGTACACCAATCTTGTACTGTACTTTATTTTATTGTCTCACTGGTGTCTGTGGTGACCTGCTCAGAGCTTGCTCACTCTGCCCAGTCTCAAGGGGGATGGAGGAAGGGTATGGCAGGGGGAGAGCCAAAATGCCATGGACTGGGTGAGAGCATGCCTGAAGGGAGGAGAGGGATGAAGGAGGGTACATCCATGGCATGTGGAGTGAGCAGGAATGAAGGGAGGGCACATAGAAAGGACGGACATAAAATGATGAAGCATCCTGACAATGCACAACGTAAGTGCAATGACAGAAGACTTTGGCAGTCCTGGTTTGAATTATTTGGTAAGTCACTCAAGTGGAACTGCTTAACTCGGTTTGGTTGCCCAAAGCAGAGTCTTTCTGTGTGTAGAATATTGTCTCTGTTGGGAGTTAATTATATGGGCTGAATAATTAATGTTCACTTTTGGAAAATCAAATAACAAAATAGATTTCTGTCTCTGGTACGATTTATATAACAGAAAAATTCTTTTCATGTGCAAACAGAAAGGCTAGAACAGCAGAAGAATTGGGATATCATGATGTTTAAAATCATAAAGAGCATGTATGTGTATATATATATATATATTTTTTTTTTTTTTAATCCAGGGTCATCTTAACTTTGTTCTCACTCCAGTAAATGTGTATGGTTATGTGCTCTGTTACTGTAGAGTAGGATTAAATGAAGAACACAAGATGATGTTTATGATCACAAATGAATTTTTATGCATACAAGCTACTAATAAAACTACCAAGTGTAAGAAAGAAGGCAGTGTAGAAAGAAATTGCTTTTTCTTTCTCTTTCATTATTTTTTATCACAGTATCTCAGTAGTACCTGAAGTGGTATTTGGCAAGATCGTCACCCAGAGATGAGATGTCTTGCTGTGTATGTTTCTGTCACTTCATGTCTCATAATCTTAAAAAATACAGCCAAGATCACTGTTCATACCTCTTGAAAAATAATCCTGGGGATTATTTTCATTCTCTTGAAATGCTTCTGTAGAGGAATACTAATGCCAGTGAAATGGCTAACAGCTTTTACTGTTCATATATTTTTCTTTTTTTTTTTTTTTTTTTCATAATTTATCTATGTTTTGGAAGTCACAGAATTTTTACAAGAAAAAAAAAATCTGTGAAATGGATTATCACATTTTCAAGCTTAAAAGTGATGTTGTTGCCAAATATATATTTTTTAGGAATAATTCTTAAGGGATAGTTAATATTTTATGGCTTCTGAATATTCTTCCTCCAACTCTTCAGCATTGCCAGGCTTTTTTTTCAGTCTGTTTTGAAAGTACTATTTTTACAACAGTTTTTACTTCTGAACTGACTTCTCTAGGAGTTCTCTCATGATTTTCCTACCTGCTTTGTTACATTCCTCATGCATTTGAGATTTTATGTTGATTCAAGCTGTGTCAGTCACCCCAGCATTTCTGCCTTGATCCAGATGGAGGTACTTGGTGGGAGCGGCTCACGTGCTGAAAGGTGAGCGTCTCTGCCTGCATAGATCCAGTTTAGGTCACTGCATCTGCTGTGGGCAAACTCTCATAAGCGTCCTGAGCAAACCAGAACAATCGACTGTCTTAATGTATATGGCAATAAATGCCTTTCATAATCAATTTTGGGGTCTATGGAAACACTACTGTAATATTTCTGAGACCGTTGACTCTCCTGTCTTTAGAGGAGTGGCTGCAGTGGGCTTGCTGGACAGACAGGAGGAGAAAAGGGGGAGTTTGGTGGCAGGTGGTTGTGCTTATTCTACAATTTCAGTAAATTTTAAATAGAAAATCGATGTCTCTGTTAGAAAGACATAAGTGTTTAGGAGCAGGCAGAAATAATGTGTATAATTCCAAAGCAGTATTGAATCAAGGTGTATTGGGTTTGCCTGGCAAGGTTTTGGTAGCGGGGGGGCTACAGGGGTGGCTTCTGCAAGAAGCTGCTAGAAGCTTCCCCCTGTGTCTGACAGAGCCAATGCCAGACGGCTCCAAGATGGCCCCGCCGCTGGCCAAGGCCAAGGCAATCAGTGCCTCTGTGATAACATATTTAAGAAGTGGAAAAAAAACCCAACCAAAACCAAAAAAAAAACCCCAACAAGTTAGAGAGAGTTTTTGCAGCCAGAGAGAGGAGTGAGAAGGTGTAAGAAACTCCACAGACACCAAGGTCAGTGCAGAAGGAGGGGCAGGAGGTGCTCCAGGTGCCAGAGCAGAGATCCCCCTGCAGCCCATGGTGAAGACCATGGTGCATCAGGCTGTCCCCCTGCAGCCCATGGANCCCTGTGCTACTGGAGGAGGTTGAAGCCAGGAGTGAAGTTGAGCCTGGGAAGATGGGAAGGGGTGTTGGGGGGCAGTGTTTTAAGATTTGATTTGATTTCTCATTCCTTCATTCTGTTTTGCTTGTTAATAGATCAGATGAATTTTCTCTCTAGGTGCAGTCTGTTTTGCCCGTGACAATAATTAGTGAGTGATCTCTTCCTGCCCTTATCTCGACCCACAAGCTTTTCTTATACCTTTTGTCCCCTGTCAAGTTAAGGGGAAAGGGAGTGGTAGAGCAGCTCTGGTGGGCACCTGGCCCCCAGCCAGCGTCAACCCACCACACAAGGTCAATTTAAGAATGTTAATAAAAGTATTTCGTTGTGCCACCCTAATCTTCCTATTCCTTGTTTTCTTCTCTGCTGCTTCCCAAAGCCAAGCACCACAAACAGCAGCACTCCAGTGGCCTGTGAGGTGTCTGTTGCACCCGTGAGACTGCAAATTCACAACTGAGAACGGGAGACAGCACGTTCCCTCTCGCAGGCGTTTGCAGCATCCCTCAGCGTGGGAACTCCTCCCACCCTGAGGCCGAGCGGCTGTGGAGCACCCGGGCGGCTTGTTCTGCGCGTGGTCCGGCTGCCCGCGCTGCGGCACCAGCAGCCTGGCTGGTAGGATGCATGTTGTACCTCTCAAAAAGTATTGGTGAGGTTGATAGTACTACAACGTAAGAATCTTTCTGGATTAATTATGCCCTTCTGGGATCTGAAGCTCTCAACTGCATGCTGGTTACTTTGATTTTTTTAAATACAGGTTCGCAATGTTTAGTATCTGTTCTGGTAACTGTTTATTCTTCTATCTCCTGTTTTAAGTGAGTGGTGGAAAAATACAGTGCTGTTATAAATGGGAATATTTAAGCAATTAAAATCGAGCAGTACTATTTTAATGTATTTCAAGTGCATGAGTATATACAGGTACTTCAGATAAAACATGTCACTTCAGCTTTAGAAAATCGCTATTAGGAGCTCTGAGGCATTTTCTTTTCTACCCAAGTAGTGTGTGCTGGGTTCTAGCAGGTAGCCATGATGCAATAATCCACTACAGAGATGTAGTTCTAGGCATGAGTAATGAATTCATAGAATAGTTTGGATTGGAAGAGACCTTTAAAGGACATCTAGTCCTTTCTCTTTTTCTCCATCCGTGTTGTAGTTTGGGGTTGGTTACCTTCCATTCCCCCCTCAGCTGCAGGAGACATGATGCTCTGCAACACTTCGTTTTTATCCATAGTAGATAAATGTTTTAGCTGTAGACTTAAAACATGATCCCTTTGAGGTACTTTATATCAATCACATTGTTTCAGGGATGCTTTATAGCCTGTCCCAGGTTTGTGCTTTCAGTGAAATACTCTCACATAACACCCATCAGCATTTGCAGGTGCTTGCTTATTTTTGTAGAGGAAAGGTAGGGAAATTCTGTCTGCCGAGTAGGGTTTCATGCTGTACGTCGTGTGAGGAAGTGCTGCTGGGCCTTTCCTCAACAATCCAGTATCAACGGCATGGTTTTTATTGCCTGATCCAGGCTCTTTAATCCCAGTAGTTGGAAATTTTTACTCTCTCTCCTCTTTCAACCACCTAGCAATATATTATAGTAACATTATGTTAGTGAAAACTCAGTTAATGTTCTGACACAATTATAGTTGACACCAAGTCACTTGTGTTATTTTGGGTGGAAGGAGGATATACTTTGCGTGTAATATCTCTCAGTGTTACTATGTCTTAATACTCCCACACTCTTCTGTGTGCAGGTCCTGCATTAAACCAAGAAGCACGTGTTATTCTCTCATTTGAGCATTTTACGCTAGGTGTTTTGTGAACTGTGCTGCCTCTTAGTTGTTCTGATACAGGAAGTATGTTTTTTTACAACATCTATTTATTCTTGGCTTTTTTTTTTCTTTTTTAATTATTCTGTTATTGAAAGGAACATTTTCTATGAATCCTTATCTTATTTCATTTCTACCCCCATCAAACATAAAGCAAGTTTAATGACAAATTGTTTGAGACTGGGAGAGTGTTTTGGCAAGGTAGCATGGTACACTACTCCTGGCTTTTTCACTCTTCCTAGATGTTTGCTCCTGTCTGATGTCAGAGGACCAGTACTGGGCTGGACAGACTTCTGCTTTCCCCATGGGTGACCACTCCTGTATTTCAGTGTTTTCATATAACCTTTTCTCTCACCCTCCGGAAAGATGCTGACTCTATGAAAGATTGCCTGAGATCTAATTTTAGTTCTTTATATTTGATGTTTCTGAGTTTATGCAAAATTATTACGACTGACTTGAAAATGGATAAGGGAGGAGAATGGGATTTCGCTTCTCAATGACACAAATGTCAGTGTGCTGGGCAGGTGGTTTTCAGATAGACCAATGTATATTTGCTTTCCTGCTGAGCCTTGGAAGTTTCTTCTACTGTAAAGCTACTCTAAACTGTAAGCAAGCATTTACTGTGTTAAACGGGCATTGGGTTTTGGGGGTTTTTTTTGTCTATTTCAAGCTTTTAAAAAAGGAAGGAATTCCAACTAACTAGCAAGAAAGCATGTGGTTTTCTTAAAACCCCTAAATGTTACTGATTTTGATGAATAACTGGATTGCAAAATGTTAAAAACCAGATTTCACCAGTCTTTGTACCTGAGGGACTCTCAGACTTGTTTTACAAATGGAAGGAGTAAAAAAGGGAGGGAGTAAATAAGAGAGGGGAAAAAGCAATTAGAAAGCAATTAGAGTAAAATTACTTTTTTCATTTTTAAATTTCACCTTGATTTTTCAAATTATTAAAGCTAACTAGGACAACGCTAACTGTTAAAGGATTAAAGAAAGAATATTTAGGTTGTCTCTAAGTTGCTTATGTCAATGTCATATCAGTATCTTTATTCAGGTTTGTTTCTTTTATTGCTTGTATTAGACTTCCATAAAGAAAGAAGAAAGGTGCGTTTTGATTCCTTTCTGTACCTGCCTGGTAGTGATGGAAGTGGAAAGGATTGGCCCCGAGGGACGTGAGCTGGGAGGCTGCAGCTCCCCTGTCAGAACCGGCACTCCTGGGCACGCAGGGCTTCTGTGTGCGGGAAGGGAGCTGCTGTGCCAAAATTCACTTCCCAAGTCACTGTGCCAGTCTGTCCTGCCCTGCTGCGGTCCCTGTGTGAGTTCCTCAGTCATTCACGCCTAGAAAAGGTAATAGCCCAAGTAAATGGTTTTCGTTTTTGTTGTTGTTGTTAGGGGTTTTTTTTGTTTGTTGCTTTGGGTTTTTTGTTTCTATTTTATTATAAAGGAACTAGGAATCAAAGAAAAGCCGTCTGCACAGGTGTGCTTATTTTAACATTTGTTCTGTGTGTCTTCTGTGTGCTCTAAAACACACCCAAGTCTCCAAATACTAATGGGAGGTGAACCATCCAGAAGGCGCCTCCCGCCTCAGTCTTCCTCCCGTACATGGGTACAAGGGACTTTTGTGTGGTCAAAATTTACCGGGAGTAAAGAAGCTACGCTGAGATTGGTAAACTACAGCATAACGTAAATAGCAACATGTAGTTGTGTGCAAGTGGTGCTAGTTCCCTCTCTTTCATAATAAGCTCAGTAGTTTCTCAGCACTGTGAAAGAAGGGTACTGTCTGTCTGCACGAGATCACGCGTGGGCAGACGTTTCTGGCAGTGGGACTGCCAAATAGCTGACCAGCATATGAGATCTTAAACAACAGTCGAACTGCTCACTTGTAGGTCGTCTGCTACTCTGCATTGCTGCAATGGTGGGGCACAGTAACGCAGGTCTCCCTGGCTGTGCTCTTCAGAGAAAGGTTCGGACTTTGCACAGGAAGATAGCCGCAGTGGTTTCAGGGGCAGCTGCTAAATACAAGGACGTATGCTCAGCTAAGTCTCTTTGTTTCCATAAAACATTATTTCCATTATTAATATGCAGGATCTTAAAAAATTCAACATTTGCTTCTTATTGAACTAAATTGCAGTTTGCTACTCTGCTGTGTGAGTATGCCATTCCTTGCACAGTTTCTCCAAGCAGCCATTCCGAATGGTTATTAGTAGGATCTAGTTGGGTCAGTGTCCTGCCTGTAGCCCTCATTTCTCTGGAGAGGTAATCAAGGCGTAGAGTATTGCTACTGTTGGGGTTTCTCCATAGGAGTTATTTTTGCTGATTTCAAACTTGTCCATTCTTATTTTGCCCAGAGGAGCCAAATTCCCTCTCACCACCCTCTCTTTTGCAGGTGAATTCTCAAACCAATTTATAAATTCTGATAAATCCATACGCTATGTCATGGGATAGAAGATCGCTATCCCTACTACACAGATAGGAAATAAAAGCAGCTTCAACTCTGAATTCCTATTTGCATTTTGCATACTAAGATGCTGAATGTGCAAGTACGCACAGCTCAGCACAGTCATTCATGTAATCACATAAAAGTTTCTGAAACGGAAAGACTCTGTATGTTTTGCAATACTGGAGCAGAGTAGGGTATATCTAATTGCGTTCACGTCTGTCCTATTCTGCTGTGTGGCGTAGCCAGGTAATGGTGCAGGGCTGCATCCCAAAAGTGGGTCCTTTCCCCATGGCTGCATGCTGTGCTTTTCAGTAAAGCCACTGTGGGTACAGTTTAAAGTTTCATTGATTTAAAAGTTGATTCTTTTAAATGGAATCCACTACAATTCAAATGCAGATACTAGTCGTGTTCTTACAAATGTTCAAACCACTTCAATCCCTCTAATTTATTTGCCTGAGTGATGTCCTCTGGCAGTGAATTCCCCTGGTTAACCTTCTGCTCTCCTAAAGAGTATTGCATTTTTATCTTTTTTCAAAGTAGCTCCCTTTCAGTTTTGACAGTGCCCCCATTTCAGGGTTCTCTGTAGAACTGATGTTTGATTTACCACTTGATGAGAAATATCCTTGCCTAAGGAAAGCGACTTGAATCTGGCAGTAAGTGGAGTGGGTGGGTATAACATCTGCACAGCTACGCAGAGCTGTCACTTGGGCTCCTGCTACTCTGTGCAGGAGGTGGAATATTTCCTAATGAATTAAATTCCTGCAATCAGGTCACAACAGGAGAATTTTGTTTTCCTGCTGAACAGCAATGATAAAATCTCTATTTACACTTGGCGGTTTTAATTTTCTGTTCCTGTTCCCTTCATCCACTGAAGATGCTAATTAAGTATTTTTGTTTGGCAAATGAAAGGTCTTGAACGAAAGTGCAACAGATTTTTATATGACCGTAGAATAAAGCAAACTGCATAAATCTGACCTGGTGATAAAATGATTCAGGGGACTTGGGGAAGTGTTGGTTATCTGGAGAGCCGCTCGCTGGAAGTGGTACAGACACCTGTCCAGAACCGCGCAGGCGTTAGTCGAGATGCCACGTGATTATCCATTCCCGGGAAGGGTTGAAGGCAAATGGCTTTAAGGCAACACCCACTACACAGCATGAAGCAAGAAAAGCTCATACCCTAAACAAGCTGTTCTGCAGTGCAGCAGCTTGTCTCAGGGCTTCAAAGGACTTGTCAGATTTCCCCAATGTACAAATAAGCGCTCTGTTAGAGGGGTCCTTGACACACAAGGTAGTTTCATCTGGCTTTCAGCATCTACATGTTTGAATATTCCCACTTTTATTTAATAATGTTTCTCCTGTGTTCCTGTACAGTCAACGGAAAGAGAGAGGCACATGTAAGGGATGCTCCGTCTGACCCCATTTTGGTCCCTGCAGAAGGAGTGTAGATGAGCAGCTGAGGTGTGAGCCTCTGCCCTCGCTCACAGGACCGGCCGCCTCGCAGCCGTGCCTGTCGCCTGCCGGAGGGCTGCTTTGGTGGGTTAGAAGCATCTGAAGATGTTAGGAGGGACGGAGCACTGGTAGTGATCCTGACACGGACTGGTAGCTTTGTGGTAGTGCCTCCTCCCCTCCCCCCAAAACGGTACTGTTGTGTTTAATCACTTGGTTTTGGAGATGGAGGATACATCTGGGGTATACTAAATAGTGGGGATCAAAATAGAGGATCCTTTAGTACGTACAGATGATGCAGCCCCCAAACGCTCTCTTATGTCCGTGAGGGCTTTTATTCATGTTTTGCTCTTTGGATCCATGGGATAAACAATCATCTTGTTTCTTCTTGCTGCACTGTTGTTTCATCAGGGGCCTACACAGGATAGTCTTACCTATCTTTAATTTACATTAATGTTTATTTCTATGTATCTTTAATTTCTCTCCACACAAATATATGTGCGTATGTGTGCTCACACGCACACTCGAAGTGTAGCGGTGCCTGACCATCTGTTTTGAATTACTGGAAAGGAAATTGTATGTAAAGGCCATCCAGGGACTATTAAAGAGAGAGGCAGAGGGAAAGAGTACTCTCTAATCAGTAGTTCATTAAATAGCAACAACTTGTGGCAGAATTGTGCTTATGAGACTGCTGAGCACTTAGGTATCCTTAATTGTTTAAATTGGGAATTTGAAAACGTATTAGGATCTTGGATAACTGCTTCTGAGTTATCCAAGAAAGGCAAGGTTAAAAAAAAAAACCTTGTCAACATATATAAAAAGTGACATGTAGCAAACAAGGGTGAAGCCATGCCAGAGAGAAACACAAACATTTAGAAAATTGTTTAAATTAGAAAGGGCAAAAAACACATGGCAGAAACAAAACAAAAGATAGCCCTGCTGCTCTCTGTCTATGGATGGATTTATGAGTTTGTGCCATAAACCTCTTTGGAGAGTCACAAAGGTGCTGGGGAGTTTAAGGGTCAGGGAACATGTTTGGAGTGTATAAAATAAACATAATCATCAGTGAACAAGGCTTTCCTGAAAGTAACTCTAGTCAAATATGCAAAGTCATCTGTATTTTTAAGAATCAAGTGACACAGTCAAGGTTATAATATTTGCTGTGTATTTTGGGCAGAGGAAGATAGGGATACTGTAAAAATACTGCTTTTGGGTTTAGAAGGAAAAAGTAGGTCAGGAGATTTTCATCCTTCCTTTACTTTTACCCTAAAGGGATTAATCTTATTCCAGATCTAGCAATGCATACAGACCCATAATCTACAGAATTCTCATGTTTGAGAAGTCCAAAGCAGCTTTGCACTCTCTCTTTTGAAATATTCAAGGACTGGGAAATGCTGTCCTTATGTGACAGCATTGCTCTGACGTCCTGGCGGCCTGGCTTGAGGAGCTGGGTAGGAACGTTGCTGGAGACCTTCTGGCCCTGATTTCATAAGGAGGATCTGCCGCTGTGCTCCGAGTTACCTTTGCATGACGGATACATGCATAAGCAACCCTGCAGTGCCACCAGTCTGATCCTGTGGGATGGCTGGGGAATAAGAAAGATAACCAAATTCAGACTGACCGGTGGGCCCTGCAGTTTTCAGTTGGTGAAAGATTGTTTCAGTGCAGATATTGATAACCAGAGTGATAGTATGCCTTGGATTTATTTGTGAGAACTTACACATTGCTGCATAACTTACTTGTTCTGACACAGTATTTTCCGCACAAAGGAGGTCAGAGATCGACCAAAGGGCTGAAGATTTCCTACAGCAGATTTCCTATGGCAGCCCACCACCCCAGAGCGGGGCATATGGGGTTTATTTCACAAATGGGCTGAAGCAGTGTCACTTCTCCCTGTAAAAATCTGCATGATGCCCAAGTACCCCGCTTACCATTTCCCTGAGTAGGGGAAGTGGTTTCATTGCGAGCAACGAAATCAAACCAGCTGAGGTGCAAATAGATTGCCCTGGTGATTTAACTTGCTTTCATTTTGGCAGTGGTGAACAACACAGGTTATACAGTAAACCATACAGTATAGTGTTTTCTGACAAAAATAATACACTGAGATGCCTGTCATCTCCTGTAGGAAATATTGGAAGTTAAATGGTCATCATAAAATGTGAGAGTTGTTATCGATTGTTTCTGTCTCCCCTGAAGGGTCCAGGAGACATGTAACTGGGGTGTAGGTAGTCACATTACCGTTGGGTTTTTGCCCTTAAGTCACAAAATTTCACATTTGAGTTAGCGCTGGCTGACTGGTGCTGTGCCTTTGGCAGACGAGAGGTGAAGGTTGCTCCAAGCCCAGCAGTCCCTCCTTGTTTGAGGAAAGGCTAGAGAGTTTCACTGTCTAACAGGTGGCTGCAATTTTGAAAATAGCTTCTTAATAAATTTTCTTCCCCCTGGTTTTTGTCTGACATGCTAATTAAGCTCACCAGGGAAGTGAGTGGCTTGGATTCCTCCTTTACTCTCAGGCTCCTGCAAACAGGCAACAAATGTAGATGTATTTATGCAATTGTGGCAAGGCGGAAGGCATCCAAATTCTTGACCTGTGAACGTACTGAAGTGTTTAATCCGAGGGAAGGAAAACAAGGGCATGCTGTTCCTGAGGCACTGTGGGCAGGGCAGGGGTGCTAATGAATTGGAAGAGGAAGGCTAGATGCCCCAGAAGAGAGTGGCAAGCGTGTGAAAAACAGATTGTGTGAGTAATTACTTTTGCATACCTTCCTTACCATTATCAGCAGGACTGGATTTTTGATGGAAAAACTTAATTAAAAAGTTTAATTTTTTCCTCTGAAGAAAACTGTGCACAAGGGCTCGTTGGTGGGTGGAATTTAGGACACTGATTAATTGCTTTCAAGAGGTCAGCTGTGTGAACCCTGCTAAGATGAGAGAAGCAATAAAAGTTGGCAACCTGCTGGGCTAATGGTACAAATACTTGAGCACCATTTCTACAGTAAGGCTTTTCTGATGACGTCCCCATTGTTGCCGTTGCAGGTAGGCATTTGCTGGAAGAGGGGACAGAGGGGACTCTGGCCTGCAGCAGCTGCACTTGTTTTGCAATCTTATGCCCCATGATTGTTTGTCTGATTATTTCTTTACCCTTAGGAGACTTCCCTAGTGCTGGCATCTGTATAAGGTGCTGTGCAAATGCAGACCTGGCGTTTTTTTTCTACTCTAATGCATTACCCCCTGAGCCTGGGTATGTGATTGACTGTGGCATGGGGCCTTGGAGCAGGAGCCAGGATTTAATTGCATGAGGTCCAGGCTGCTCTGCAGACGGATGTTGTGAGGGGAGCCAGCTCTGTCTTGTGTCAGATGCATGGGATTTGACAGATCTGCAAACACCAGGCAGAGATCCTGACTTTAAGACCTTGCTGCATAACAGAGGCTTTTACAGGCAGTGGGACACCAATTGCAGTGGTTTTCATGTCCATATTAATACAAATGTAGTAATTAAAATAGTTAATAAAACACAGCAGGCTGTCTGTACGTGGTGCGTGCTATGGCTGTGTGGCAGCATCCACTCTTGAGAGCCATGTTCACAGAATCACAGAACGGTCGGGGTTGGATGGGACCTCTGGAGATCATCTAGTCCAACTCCCCTGCTACAGCAGGTTCCCCTAGAGCAGGTGTGTTCATTCCTTCCAGGCTTACTTTTTTGGTTCATTTAGAATGCTGTGGCGTTGTTCACTCTTCATGTAGGTTCTTGTGGGTACAAAACCCACCATGTTACAGCACAGCTAGTCCAGGGCAACTTTAAATGTTTTTTTTCCTAGCAAGGGCAAAAGCTGAGCATTGAAATGTGTGATAGTTTACAGATGCTCAGTTTCATCTGTTCAGTCTATTTCTTGAAGACATCTGAAGTAAAGTACAGTTGTCACTGACCTCAAAGTGAGAAGCATAAACATTTGCCAGACTTCACACAAAGAAATTGGCAACTGTGGTCCCCTTTGACACTGGTGTCTTGCATTGCCTTTCAGCTTTCCAAACTGGAAGCCAGCCTCCCCATAGAGGGGAGGGAACATCAGTTGTCCCCAACGCCTTCTGCTGCTTTTTCTTCCCCAGCACTGCTTCTTCATTTCTCATTCAACATACAGCAGCAAACTCAAGAGAGCCCAGAGCACTGGGACGAGACAGGAGGCAGCAAGCGTGCCTTTCCGCTGCTGCAGCGTGCTGGCAGCTCTGCCTTCTGTACTGCACTGCCCGGCTGCAGCCCTTGCCTGGCAGCTCCATCTGTGGCACCCACCCTGCCCCAGCCACCTCTTGTTGGCTGAGAAGCAGAATAGGTGCTTCCTATGCTGCTCAAGTAGCTCTGGAGGAAAACCCAATCCTATGTTACCCAGAGCTGCGTTTCTAGAATTTGCCATCTAACACTGTTTAAGTCCTGATGATTTACTACTCTGTGCTGCAGATTTATGATCAATTGCTGTTACTCCAGAGCAAGGGACACTTGACTGAATTCCCCCTTTCATCAGTCTTTCTAAGCAAGTGCTCTGCTGACTGAGAGCAAAGTCGGGGCAACTTGGACCTGCAGGCAAGGCTTTCTGCACTCAGATGTCACTAAGGAGCCAGTGGCTGGCTGGGTTGATCTGGCCATATCACCAAAGGCACTGCAGTCGATCCCTGTTGCTTGCAGGGAAGTAAGTGTGCAAAATTCAAGAAGCAAAACTTTTACTAAGAAGCAATATCTGTGTGAGGGAGAGAAGGGCGAAGAGGAGGAACGGAAGGCTCATGCATTCATGTCAATAGTGAGCGATGTCCAGGAATGCATGTTGCTGGGAGTCCCTGAAGGGAGAAGCTGTGGCTGACTGCACGGTGGGTTAATTCTCGCAGCAGCGGGGCTGCGGTGCAAAGTGGAGCCATGCTCTTCAACTCTTTGTATTGCACTTGCCAGTCCTCCCTCCTTTAATGCATCAAAGACTTCCTACTTGCTCCATTACACGTACTTTGGGTGTCCTTGAATTTTTCAGGTAGCAGGGAGAAAAAAATGGGGTAATGCAGAAAGGTACCACTTTCTGGTTGGGAATTATTATTTCTGTAATACTTTCTGGGCCTCTGGCATGAGGCTGAAAGATGGGGAGTTTTAAGTAAGAGGAATGATGGTGGAGTGCAGTAGTTGTTGTTTCAGTGACTAGAGAAACATTGGAGTGCAAGTGCTTTGCGTAAATCCTGCGTGCTGCACGTACTGCCCACTGGACACTTAGGGTCAGTTCCAACACCTTCCGAAACGCAGCTTCCCAATGAGAACAGGACACGTTGCATGATGAACGTGAGAAAGCAGCAGAAAGGATGCCTGTCCTGTAGCTTGTTTTAACAGTGCTTGAAAGTATTAGTCATGCAACAGTGGTAAAGAATCACAGAAAGACAAGCTTTCTTCTAATGCTAAAGAGAGAAATTCTTTATGATAAGGACCAGAGCATTATTCCTCAGACAAGAATCTAGAATTGGGTTTTTCCCTACTCTTGTGCGTGGCTTCTCTGCTGTTTTGTTTTTAAATACAGGTGATTTTAGGGTATTCATTTTTCCTCTTCTTCCCCTACCCTTGAAAAACCTTGCTGGATTACTGAAAGCTGCTGTTCAGCATGCCATCATCCTTTGCTGTTCTTACGGTATGTGTCTCTGTCTTTTTTCCTAAGCACCCTTCACCCTTCTCTTGCATCTTCTCCTTTGCCTAGCAGTGACCATGCTTTTCTTTTCCAAGAGTTACTTTTCATGCATAACAGCACTTAGGAGTCAGCATTTTTGGGTTAAGCCAAATCCTGTTGCTTTCATATCCCATCACACTTGTCAGTCCCTCATTTCAGATCCACTTTCTTCATTTGAACTTGTCCTCCTAAAAGCATCCTGCCTTTGGCATGTGCAGCCTTTCTTTTGAAATGTGCTTCCTCGCTGTGCCATTTTCCTTTTCATTCATCATCGCCCAAATTTTCCTGATGAGATATTCTCTTCTCTCTCCCGCTCTCTTGCTTGCATTGCTGTAAGTAAATGTTTTTCTCTTTGGAAAGAGTTAATGTACTGGGGAAGGATGCAGTGCATGGTATTCCAAATATTAGTTTTAGTCCATTTCACTTGCCAGTATGTGGAAACATTAAAAGAAGAAAATTGCAGTAACGAGACATAGTTTAAGATCCTGGTAATAAAATTAGTAAGGTTAGCAGCAATCCTGATTCAAAATGCATCCGTTCAGAGTGCACCTTCACTGTTCTACCTCTGTATCTATGTTCCCCTCATCAATATATACAGTATCAGGAAATCCTTCTCTTGTAACGGAAGAATGTTATTGTTGGTTGGAAGAGCATTGCTTCCCTTGTTATGTTATTGCAGAAAATGTACTGTATCCTCAAAGCTAAACATCAGGAGGTTTTAATGCATTTAATGTTCTGCAAATAACTACAGTTGTTGCTGGACTCAAACTCTAGATCTGGCAACACACTTCAGAGTGCAGAAAGGCCTTTTCATATGGGGAAGATGTATTTAAATTAACTCCTCCTCCCCTTCTTTTCCATCCCTCTTCTTTCCATGCTCCTTTTCCTCATGATCTGCTTGTGGCAAGCCTGAGGAGACAATAATGATTCCCAATGCTTCAGGGACTTGATCTCAAATTCTAGCTGCATAGGCACTTGTATTAATGAAAGCAGCTAAGTGGAAATTCTCTGCAGGATGTCAGATGAAAAGCACATTTCAGTCAAGCTTGAGGATGCAGTTCCATACAGAATAAGTGCACTTTGCCCCCAAGTACCCAGGGAATCAAATGACAAATTGGCAGACTTCGTTGCGGCTTCAGTGGGTTTAGGGAAATGGCACTGAAATAGTAAATCTGGTACCTCCTGGATTGTTTGTTCTGTTGAATAAATTGACTGAGATCCTAGACAGTTCTGGCTTTCTCAGACCGTAATTCAGGGCACAGAGTGATCATAAAAGCTTGATGAGTTACTTTTATCTGTAGTTACCGGCTAACAAGGTGGTACTTAAGAAATGAGCGCAAAGTTTCCTGTCTAGAATTGCCTACAGTGAAAAGACATGGTTTGCAAAATTAATGCAATCAATGAGCTCTGCCTGTCAATGTTTTATTTGGTGGCGTCCTATGCTGAGAGTTTGGAGTCACTGCTTATAATACTTGCGTTTGTGCTGATGTCATTTGGTCTTATGAAAAAAAACCACAGGATTGGTCTCTACCTGAAGAGGGTTGTGTAGCGAAAACTCTCCTTGTAAAGTTGGAAGGGACCTCCAGAAGTCATCTAGTCCAGCTTCCTGCTCAGAGCAGGACTAATGTCATAGTTAGAACAGATGTATCAGAATAAACTGAAGAAACAACGGTGTATAAATACATTAAGGACTGGAAAACATTAATATAGTGCCTATCTGTGTTGCCTAATTATTAAGACCCTGGTTTCAGGTGCTTATAAGTTTTGTCACACTTTAACTGTTTAGGCTGAATTTTTCTGTGCTACTCATTATGGGTCTGAATGGACAGCTCGTTTCTGAAACAGAATTAAGGAATATCTTCTCTCTCCCATGTAAATATTTGCATGAACTTTCCTTTGAAGAACTCTAGCAATCCTGTGCTTTGGAGCAAGAATATGACTTTCAGCTAAGGTTTTGGTCTTTGTGTCATCTAGCTGGAAATCCATGCAGTATGCTTTAAATTCTTTGAATTTAGTAATTGAGATTTCACAAGACTTGACCCTCGCTGTCTCTGCTTCTGCAGCCCTGGGTTCCAACACTGAGTCTCACTGTAAAACCAGCACTAAGGACGAAGCCTGCTTCATTCCTGAACTCCCTGGGTTCCCATGCAGTGTGTAGGAAAAGGCTGTCTAACTTGATGGCAGATATCACAAGGCTTAAAACAGAATTGGGTATTGATTTTATACCACGTGATAGAATTTAAAAAAAAATCCTCTCTGAAAAAGCCACAGAATTTCCTAGATTGTTATGCAGGTGACAAGGTAGCTCCTAAGAATATTATTAAGGCTATAAAGGCCAGTGCTCACAAGACCGTGAAATGCCAGAAGGAAGGATATCTCCGTGACCCTGCTTTCCCCCCACTCCCCATTGTTTCTAAATTTTGATACGGTCTTTCTAACTGGATGATTGCGCTCCGTTTTCCACAATACTTTGGTCTCATTTATAGTGCGGAATAGAGGCTGTTGCTCTTTATTGGCTTCAGCAGCTGAAAAGTGCCCAGTGACTGGAGCAAGGTACTGCAGGAAGAAATGATACGGTTGAAGGCAGGTGAGAGTTGCATCCTGTTTCTGCCTATTGCATCATTTTCAAGAAGTGGCTTAAACCAAACTTCTCGCTCGTTAGTAATGATAATATCTTCCTTTTACTAGATGAGAACTGGGTCCTGATTTGCAGAAAGGTTAAGCACCACAACCACAAATGAAGTCATACCTTAAACAGGGAGAAGATCTCTTAGCTGGGGTTCCTGAAGTCAGTGGATATATTTTTGACCTTGATCTCTCTGTAAATCAGTTTGAAATATGTAAAAAAAAAAAAAACAACCCACCTAATATTTGTGAAGCAGTGGGATTCAGTTGTGATGGTAACACAGGCACGGTCATCAGGAAATTAATACTTCAGGCTTCTGAGCAGAATGTGAATAGTGCGCAGCATGCGCGACCTGCGGCTAAATGTAGACATATGATGAAAAAGCAGTCGCACTTAATAGTTGTCTAGTAGCCATAGAAACTATAGTTTCTATGCACTGATTGAGGGAAAGACCCTGTAGAAAAGAAACTATATGAGCATTTGAAGTTTGTATCCCAAAGTATGTTTGCTAGGTGGATTAAGGCTACACAAGAAGCTTTCACCATCTGAGACATTTACACAGTGCAGATGACTGCATCATGCGGGTAAAATACTGGGGCATCAAAGTGGTTCTTTAGACCATCAGTATGCTTCATGCTGATGTAAATGACTACAGAAGATAAAAGGCCACAGGAAATCAAGCTCCATGTTTTAGAACAAAACATGTAATTTTGCTGAAAGTGATTTACAGGCAGAGTTTGTTTATGCTTCCCCTGCCACAGTAAATAAACAGTGCTGTTCTGGGTGCTCCATCAAACAGCGTTGGAGGTTTGTGAAATATTGGGCTTGCTGTAAAAGGAGATGGACTCTGCTTTTTATTTTAGAATAGTTAGCAAGCTAGCTTCCTTCACAGATTCATTTTGCTGCCTGTCTCTATAAATTTTATTTAAATACTTGGGGGGGGGGTAAATTTTAGCTTGTGCTTGGAATGTCCTCAGAGGTTTCTTATCTAGAGAGAGAGGCACAGCCCTTGTTGCACGTTACACATGATTGTCTCCTGCTTAGGGATGGAGACGGGCTTGAAGAATGCATGACTGTCTCCCTGCCTTGACTTCTGTAACTAAATTACTGCTCTGTTTCTGTTTCTCACTTACAAAGTAGGAATTATATTGCTTAGCTCACCCTGATTTAAAAAGTTTTTGTCTGCATGAAAGTTGATGATGGAAAGCAGATCATATCAATAACTGCTTTTAGTTCCTTGAATGTATTAGACTGGCAACCTAAAGAAAAAAACTACAGTCCTAGAAGAAGCTTAAAAATTAGAAACCAGTCAAAAGAGATTATAAAATCAACCAGGGTCCACCCAGGCTCTTTATTTTCTTTCCTTCTTTATTTTTTTTTTCTTTTCCCAGGGGTTTAGATTGTTTAGGAGCTTAGACCTAAATGTCTTGTTAAGTCTTGTTGACTCGGCGCGATGACATTGGTGAAGGCGAGGGGAATTTAGTGGGTGTTGCTTCTGTGTCTCACCCCGATGGGACAAGAAGGGCTCTGCTGTGGGAGACAGGCAGGGTTTCTGCTGGGCGCTTCTGTCAGTAGCATCGTCTCTGATGCAGAAGTTGTCTGTGGAAGATCTGGCCGTGTCATGTGGTTGGACTCGTACCTGCCTGGTCTACCTGCGCTTGGCAGCGTCTTCCTGCAAATTAGGTTCTGAAGTTGCCTCTGTGCAACACACGCTCACTGGGAAGTGAATGGCATGAACATAAGTTGCTATTAGCTCTGAGTAAATATTAGCAAGCAGTGCTTGCTTGGGTTTGTTTTATTTTTTTTCTCTGTTCCTCAGAATTCACCCAGGTCTCTTGCACAAAAGAGTTGTAATTAGAATGGAGCAGAGCAACGTATGGAAAATGACAGCACTTATTCGCTGGCAGGAAGTTTTCTTTTCCTTGAGACTTCAAGTTGTCAAGCACGCTTCTGATGAGAGCACTGCTGGGCTGCGAGTGATGGGTTTCTCTGGGAAGACAATCATGATCAACAGCAAAAAGGAAGCTGATTTGAAACTTTCTCCTAAACTCAGTCTTAATCAGACATGTTTGCATGATGGCTAGCAGAGCTGGCTACAGTTAACAAAGAGGCCTGCCGACAGTACCAGGAGGGGTTTGGTAGAATTATATTTCCTTAATTTGTAAATGTTCTGGATCCAAACTTTTACCTCTGTCTTGCTGTATTGGGTTTGCATGGTAAGGTTTTGGTAGCGGGGGGGCTACAGGAGTGGCTTCTGCAAGAAGCTGCTAGAAGCTTCCCCTGTGTCTGACAGAGCCAATGCCAGACGGCTCCAAGATGGACCC
>VXBL01006172.1:467913-482763 GCA_013400195.1 Aramus guarauna | reverse complement strand
TCCTGAAGGTCTGCACCCCATGGGGGAGACCCATGCTGGATCAGTTCATGAAGAACTGCAGCCCGTGGGAAGGACTCACGTTGGAGAAGTTGGTGGAGGACTGTCTCCTGTGGGAGAGACCCCATGCTGGAGCAGAGGAAGAGTGTGAGGAGTCCTCCCCCTGAGGATGAAGGAGCGACAGAGACAACGTGTGATGAACTGACTGCAACCCCCATTCCCCGTCCCCCTGTGCTGCTGGAGGAGGTTGAAGCCAGGAGTGAAGTTGAGCCTGGGAAGATGGGAAGGGGTGTTGGGGGGCAGTGTTTTAAGATTTGATTTGATTTCTCATTCCTTCATTCTGTTTTGCTTGTTAATAGATCAGATGAATTTTCTCTCTAGGTGCAGTCTGTTTTGCCCGTGACAATAATTAGTGAGTGATCTCTTCCTGCCCTTATCTCGACCCACAAGCCTTTCGTTATACCTTTACTCCCCTGTCCAACTGAGGAGGGGAGTGATAGAGCAGCTCTGGTGGGCACCTGGCCCCTAGCCAGGGTCAATCCGCCACACTTACCCAAGAAAAATTATTCATACTTGGGGAACTGAGTAGTGTTTCGCTTTCCAAATGCAGAGGTATGCAAGTCACATCTCACAAGATGGAGAAGTGTGGGGCACTAGAGAATTAGGATGGTTAAAACTCTGCAACTCCTTCGAGAGTTTTATTTCAAGCTGTTCTAATTGTGGCAATTTTTCACAGAACAGAGGATGAGAAATAGTTGGTGATGCTGTTTTTTTTAAATTCTCTGCTGGCATGACTCCCTAACAGTGCCTGTCATGTACCAGGGTATTTGTTTTGGGCTAAAACTAAATTTCCAATTTCTCCTGGAAATGTAACTAACTTACTGACGTTTTAGTCCAAACAAGTGTACAGACTCAAGAATCCAGAAGGCCAAAATGGGCACTTTAATGCTTCTCGTCAAAGTTTTCAGCTGTTGAAGAGATAACTCTACTATTTTACTACCACTATTATAATGTGTTCTATCAGATTGCAATGCTTTTGTAGATCTGGAGCTTGCACAGACCTATGATTCTAGTTAAAAATCTGTTTCTGACACTACCTCCAGATGAGTGTCCTGGGGTATTGTACTTTTTTTGCGCAGACTGGCTGTGAGGACAAGGTGATACGGACACTGGTGTACCCGAGTGGCAGTGCTTGGGGGAAGAGGGTCCTTTGGAGGAGAGGCAGCCGCAGGGTTTGCAGGGGCTGCGGGAGGTGGTGGTGGGCTTGGGAAGTGCAGTGCACTCAGACATCCCCGTTTCGCACATCTCTTCCAAAGTGTCCACTGGCAGAGCTTCAGCAACAGAAATGCTAAATATTCCTTCACTCAGAGAGAGAAATGTTTGCATTTATTCCTTCACCTAGAGTAGATGCAGCCATTTACCCCCAGATACTATTGCCACTACAGTCTCTACATGCACATCTCTACATACATAAGGGCTTCAGGTTTCTGGGAGTATCGCTTATGGAAGAGGGTTTCTATATATATATGCTTCATCCTGTAAACTCAACCAACTGCTTTTGAAAGGTCCTGAAACTAGATCACACTTATTTTACAGTAATACAAGAGGCTTTAATTACTGAGACAGAAAGTTCGCTGGTCAAGAAACACAGTCAATTTTCATTGCATCTCTATTACAAAGCTGGCATAGTTTTAAAAAACTGACTGCCTTCTGTCTTCCAAATGCATGAAGTCTCATTATATTTTAAATACCTTTTGTGATGTGTGACTCAGAAGAACATGAACAGTGCTCTGCCACTGTGCAGTTTTTTGTTCCAGTTTCATCTGACTCAATTGCATTTGGCATGATTTCATCAATTTTATTTTCAAGGTTTGATGAGCACCAAGCTAGCTAACTATCTCAGCACATCATATTAAAACTTTGGCCTAGATACAGAGTAAAATACACTTGTCTGATCAACTGTATTCAAATAAATCAAGATGAGTAATGCAGGAATCCGTTGTAAAGCTTGTTTAGTATGATGCATAACACTTTCCAGATGTTCTTCTTTCTCTTCTAATAATTACTTTTAATTCTTTGCTGATTGCCATTAAGAAAAAAATTCAGCAGAACTGAAGAGAAAGAAAGAAATAAACACAAAGGTAATAAAAGATGCTGAAACTATGGAGACTTAGTGTCAAATTAAGGCATTTGTGTAAACTGCCCGTCTGCTCTCTAATTCTCCGACTGTAGAGCAGGGGGAGACTTATGCTGGCAAAAGTGCTCTATGGAAATAAAAGAGTCTGTCAGGATAAAGGAGGGCAGGTGGCTATGATCATTCCTTCCCTGTGCTGCCTCCTTTTTTGCTTAGGGGTAGAATAGAATATAAGCTGTCTCCAGGACACGCATCAACTTTCTTTGTTGCATTAGTCATATTCTAGCTCCTGGTCTTGCACGTGTAATGCCTCCAATTGTATCTGTAGCTGTCCGTCTTCTTCATTCCTGGTCTGGCTCTCCAGGCTGCAGTGGCATGGGTCAACGGAGACTGCTTCTCAAACTGGGCTGCCGTACAGCCCGGGATTTCTCCCAGACCTGTTCTGTTTTTCTACTCTCCAAGCTGTGCCTCGGGTTTTTCGTAGTAGCAACCTGTCTCTGGCTTTTTGGATCACCCCTAAAACCACTGCAGAGAAGGCAAAGGAGAGGATGGACTTATCTGGCCACGTGGACCAGCTGGAGGAGGCCAGGGATGGAGAGAGCTGAGAGAGGGCTGGAGGCAGGGGGGTGTCTGGGGCAAAAGCTCAGGTGTCTGAGTTAGGAAGTATTTTTGGGGCTAAAGGGCTTTAAGGGATGGGGGCACTGTGTTGAGAAGCCCAGGTGGGCTCAGAGGGATCAGCAGAGTATGGTGCATATGTTGGGGGCCAAAGAGGTGAGATGAGGGAGGCTTTGGGGAGGGAGTTACTGGGTAGTAAGTGGGTACTGCCAGGTGGGATGCTGTTTTGGGTCAGGGTCATGTGCACAGAGCTGCTGCCAGGTAATGAGTAGCTAACTTCTATTAACTAGTAAACTACTAAAAGCTTGTATAAACCTGTAAGTTAGTAAAACTGTAATTCATATAAAAGTTTCCTGTCTCTTATTCATTGTAGGTGTTCAGGGAATTCAGGACAGCTTCTAAATAAGCAAGTTTTTCTTGGGATTTGGTTTAAAGGTCATAAAGATTTGACAGCTCTAGCTCTGCTTCAGAAATGGGTAATGAGACTTCTTTGTCTGTTCCAGAATGAAATGTCTTTCTTTTTACAGCACTAGAAAGAAGTTTTTCTTGTTTCTGAGTGAAATGACAGGTTGAGAAGATGTTATGGATGAAGAACAAACTGGGATGCTAACTGCAGGGCCTTTTTTACCTTCTGGTTAGAAGGGGAAGGTTGGTGAATGATGATAGGTGTGATGGAGGCTTCAGCAACAATGACTTAACGTCTCACCATTGCATGGGAAATAATTCATACTTGCGTGTGAAGATGGATGGGGCTTGTTTACTCATCGCAGAGGTTTTGCTTCAGTGGTCTGTTCTCTTAGATGATGGTGTCGATAGCTGAGCTGTTATCATTTCAATTCTCCTGTGTATTGATGTTGTACTGCTGTACAGCTTGTTTTTATCAGCATTACAGATAGGCTTGACTTAGTCCAGCAGACCTATATATCCTGTAGTGTCCACATAAATCTACCTAGAAGGGCGTTTTACAGATTTGCCCTCAAAATTAAAAACCAAGCTTTTCTGAAATACTCTCTAACCTTCCTTCATATTTGTTCAGAAAAACAGATTCCCAAGAAAATGGGATTATTTCTTGGACAATTAGATCTACCCTTCAGCAAGTAAATTAGGATGGAATGTGTACAGAGCAATTCATTCATTGTGAAAGTGGTCATGCTATCAAAATTTTAAAACAGTAAGGGGACAAAAAGGCTCCAGCCTTGAAAAGCTGGAAACTTTCAGGTGAGGTACTGTGTGGATGATCAGCATTTTGCAGGTTAATTTTATTATTTATCTGTAGAATGTATTGATACTAAATGACATATACCGTCTTTATTCTCTTTGCTGTCTGGTGAGACTCTAATCAGACATTCACATATGTATTGAACAGCTTAATTCTGGAAAAAAAAGAAGTTGCCTTTCTCATAAGGTTCTTGTTGTGACTTGGCCATTTGCAGCTTGTATATAAACTCAAAGGAAGGTGTAGAAGATTTATACGTTCCACAGATTCCATGGAGGTTAATTGCTTTCCTTCTTCAAGGAGCTCTCATCACGTAGAAACAGAGCAGTCCCACTGAAGAGCTAAGTATTTGAGTCTAGCCTAAACACCATCAGAATGCAAAATGTTTTGGGTGAAGAAAGTGTAAGCTTGAACTCGTACCAAGCTACAGTCAGGCTTGCTTAAAGTAGCTTGATAATGTTATCGATCTAATGACATAGAGATAAATTAGGCGTTATGTTCCTGCAGCTGGCATGAGCAGTGAGGACGCTGCCTCCGAGGGGTTTAGTGAGCCCAACGTCGCACTCCCTGCGAGATGATGGAAATGTTTGCCTTGTGCAGTTTTCAAGCTCAAATAAGTAGGTTTAAAAGCTGGGTCATTAACAGTGTCTGTTTCAGCTTGTACATGTCACAGGCTGTAAAGCTTCATTTAGTGGAACCAAGTGGAGAACTTGGGTTTTCATTTGATCTTGGAGAGCCTATTAGGAGGTGGAGATTGAGTAGTTCAGTGGTCCACCTCTGCACCTTCGTAGACTCTTCCAAGGCCACCCACAGTGGAGCTTTTCTGGCTTTAGAGATGGGATAAAATGTTCCTAAATATGCGCAGCTGTTAATTTCAAAATTACTGGTTTTACAAAATGCATGTGTGTGGTGGGTTTTCACCAACATCAGGAAAACATTTTTGTACTGTGAAGCCAAATGAAATTCAGTGATTAAATACATTCAAGCACAGACCCCAGTCACTGGGTGGCATAGTTTCCTTCAGCCATCTGTGGACTTGGCAGTGCAATTCTGAGCCTTAAAACTGCTTTTTATGCAAGGAAGTCTGACATTGCCGTAGCTCAGCAAAGACCTTTAATTAAAACCTGGGATCCCCCTTCCCACCCTCCCCATCCACGGCTTCGCTGCGGATATCGTTACAAAGCTGGTGTGTGAATTGCCTTTTTTTCTGTATGAACTTATGCAGGTTTTTGACTAATGGTCAAAATTGTATCCTCTGTGGTTTCAGTCATTTCTCCATTTGCAATTTTATTTTTGTTTGAACCCTGAATGCAAAATGACCCACAGTCAGGGGAGCACTTAAGCCCTGCGCTCATGTGAATTGAAATCTGTGAGCTATTCACGCCATGGGCAGCGTGAGGGAGAACGTTATGAATTTGATTTCACAGGGGAGGCGTTTTAAGTCCTGTTGAACCAATGTTAGCAATATTGAGTACTTTAATGGAGACAACCTGCCAGTTGCTGACAGTGTTTTCAGCAACCTGCCATCTCGCTCAGCCAGAATCATTTAAAATTGACATGGTGCTGAAAATGAGGAGGCTAAGGAGTCCGGATTTGCTGACATATCCGTATGTAGGCATGTTTTAAATACATCAGGATTATCTTGCTTGGAGGTTCTGTACATTAGTGCTATGTCTTTAGTGCATTAGAAAATGGGATAGTTGTTGTATCAGGACACTTGTTTCTAGAGACATCAGAACATCTACGAGTACTTTTCTAAGCTATTACGAAGCATATAAGCTACGCTCTGCTGGATGGGACATCCCAGATTGCTTATCTCTGGTGATATAGTGACTTTCTGGGGTCTTCAGGAGCAGAACACACATTCTATAACCCCCTGAAACTTCCTCCTAGCAAAATGAAACCACTATCTAAACTACTATTTCACCTATAATTGCTACGAGATCATGCCCGCTTTTGCCAAGTGTGTTTGACAATGAACTTATTCTGTCTTGTGTACCCTGTTTTTCAAGGCTCAATTATTTCACAACCCTTGGATTTTTGGCTAGAGTAGTGATTTTTAATATTTTTTATGTTCTTATTCCAAAAAACATCATGTGGATCTTCAGACTGTTTTGGAAGTTTCAGGATGAGTAGTTTTCAAAATACAACGGGTTAAAATAGGCTCTTAGTATTTTGAGAGGCCTGAAATATGAACAAGTTCCTCTGGATGTTACATAGAAAATCACAAACGCTATAGTCTTTCTCCAAGGAATACGTACAAGGGATACCTTGAGACTTGGGTGACGGATATTACTTTCCCTGTTGGCAAGGACACATAGGGTTCCTAGAAAGGGCAATTCAGAGAAAGAGATTAACTTTTGTTGTTCTGAATTTCCCCTTGGAGCAACCTCTCTCTCCAATGACAAGGGAAGGAGCTGGCAAATTAACCAACGTCATTGCAAATGCATCCCTCTGTGTTCTGAACATGAGAAATGGCACAGACATCCCTTCAGCGTGACAGTAAGGATGCTCATTTCGGTATCTTGGCCATGTTTCAGTTGTGATAACAGCCTTGTAGATTCACCTCCTGCTTTAATTGGGAGAATTAACGTCCTTTACAGGAAGGGTACTGAATTGTGTAACTACCTAGCACAGAAGGAGTTATAGGATCCGTCATGGAAAATGGAAACTGCAGCTTGCTTTACTGCTGTGTGCTGACAGCTGTACACATCCATCACGGGAAGGGCTGGTCTTGTATTTGCCAGGTAATAGCAGACAGCTTTGGGAGGGGAGGCTTGGGGAGGTGGGTTGTAGCTCAGTGATTAAGAAAAGACATACTTGACTCACCCTCTTCTAACAGCGCCGGAGAGGGAGAAGGTAACCAGTCCTTTAATCCTTCTTGTTGCTTCTGTGTCCACCCTTGTTCTCAGAGGTTTACATTAAAGGATCGGATGTACAATCTGGGAATTTTTCCAGATATGCTATTGAATTACTGATTGCGCTAAGCAAAGTGCAACCTCTCTGTCCCTATACAGTGAATGGACACTTCTGTCTGGACTTCCTTATCCCCAGTCATGGATTTTAGTTATTTTCCACTAGAGGACCCACATAATTCTGAGTTGCGTCCCAGGGGTCCTCCCCAGCTTCCTGCTGTTCGCCTTGGTGCTTGTCCGCTGTCCTCTGTGAGGAGGTGGGAGTAGGCAAATACTTAAAAAAATCCCCTGAACAATATAAATGCTTGATAGTTAGTTATTCATTTTTGCTAATCTAAAGTAGCCAGTGTTGAGAAGTATCAACGTGCCTTGCTTCTCTTTCCTCATCTCTCCAGATAGGGTAGCCTGGCTGGGCCACAACCTTTTGTTGCAAAAGTCAGAATCTCCTGCCTGAAACGTAAAGCTGAGGTCTTGAATACCAGCTCTCATTAAAGAGGTTTGTAAATAACTAAGTTTTAAATCTACAGGTGGGCCTCACTTCAGCGTTGTATTAATTTCCTAAAATCTCCTGGCACTTTAAATGCATTGGGATGCTCTCCAAACCTAATGTTAAGGAGCTGCATAACAGCACTCCCTGTAGTACCACCCTGGAAGTAATTTATTTTGAGTGAAAGGTGAAGTGGTACCTACACACCCCCCCACCCCCCAATCTGTCTCAAATATGCATTGGTATAAAGTTTTTAGATCATGGATAGAAACTTGTCTAGATGCACACAATATAATTTTTGTTCTCTGGGGAGTTCTGGCAATTTGCTGCCAGAGATAGAGCACTCAGTGCGGCACAGTGCTTTTTGTTTCCTCTGCAGCTCTGTTACTCTGCTTGCTGAGCATGAGAGTAATATGCCGTTCTTGTAGCATCACTCCAGACGGTGCTAGACATAGGATGGCACTCAGATGAATACAAACTTGAATTGTTTCTTTGATCTCCCCAGACTTTCCACAGGCTGCTGTTGCAGGTTTTTGCAAGGTCACCGAGTGTTGGTCATAATGAAAATGCTGGCTTTTGTGCCTGTGGTTGGCTGGCTAGAAAACACACCAGTCAATGAGATGATGGAAAAAAGATCACTTTGTATAGATCAGACACTCTTTGGGCATGACGAAAAATAATTGAGGGCAAATTGTATCTTCTGGGTATAAAAAATGGGCAATAGCAACCAACCTAGTATCCAAATCATTCTGGAGTCTTAATCACTCTGCTGAAATGAACTATGATTTCAATAAATCATAATGCAAATGTCCCCTTAGCCTTAAAGCTTAGGTGGCCTGACGAGTAGAAACATGTTTGGCAATACAGTCCAATTACTCTGCTCGGATTTAGAGCCTTACAGCTTCAGTTGAATTTTACTACTGAAAGAACGAGATGAAATCCAGGGTATTCATGTATTCCCAGATGTTACTGTGAGATAACTCTTATTCCCAGCTGTTATCAATTCTAGTGAAATAGCCTTTTCATTCAAGCTAGCTCACAGCCTTTAAGCCAGAGATGAGACTTCAGCTGTTTTTCAAAAAGCACGGGGATTGTGTCTAAATGCTAGCTTGAAGGAAGACAGAGTAGTTATGTTAAACCAGCAAGTGATGATGCCACTGAAGCACCTCTCATTCAAAGGAAATTATAGAGTCATAGAATATCCTGAGTTGGAAGGGACTCATAAGAATCACCAAGTCCAACTCCTGTCTCCACACTGGACCAGCCTAATCAGAGCATGTGACAGAGTGTTGTCCAGATGCCTCTTGAACTCAGTCAAGCTCGGTGTTGTGACCATTTCCCTGGAGACCCTGTTCCACTGCCTGACCACCCTCTCAGTGAAGAACCTTTTCCTGATACCCAACCTAAACCTCCCCTGTTGCAGCTTCATGCCATTCCCTCGGGCTCTATCACTGGTCACCCGAGGGAGGAGATCAGCACCTGCCCCTTCGCTCCCCCTCGTGAGGAAGCTGTAGGCAGTGATGAGGTCTCCCTTCAGTCTCCTCTTCTCTAGGCTGAACAAACCAAGGGACTTCAGCCTCTCCTCATATGTCTTCCCCTCTAGACCCTTCACCATCTTTGTTGTTTGCCACTTGTACTGCGATATAAATCCTGGGATTGGTAAAGAAGTAGTCTGCTACAGAGAATGCATTAATATTCGTAAAGTGCTTTGTGATTCCTGGAGGAAGGATGCATTATAAATACATGTATTATTATTAGCAAAGTTTATTTATGTGCTTTGAAGACATCATTTGTCAGAATCAGATTGCTGCAAGGCTGAGTTCGCTCTTCCACCCAGAGTCACAATGGGTCTGGGGACCGTTGTGCTGCTCTTAGCCCAAGTGGGTTGGCACTGCTTGGGATCCCACTGGCCAACTCCATTTAATCACCAAGTGTACCAGCACTGCTGAACTTGCCGAGAACATGCTTGTGCAGTGGAAGTGCCCTGCATAAGGTATGTAGGTGTCCTAAATTTATGTGACTGCCTAAATATTTCCACCTCTCTTTGTACAGAGAAGCCTAGAAATAGAAAGACTTAAAGGAGATATTTGTGGTTTTCTTCAGGCTTTGGTAGGAGTGGATGCAAGGTTTAAATCCAGAATTTCTAGCTATTTCTGGGGGTGCAGTGTTCTTCGCATTTGTTTCTTGTCTCCTTCCCTTCATACAAGGTTTTCAAAATCGGATGTAGAGCCACTGTCAGGCAGCTTCTAATACGGCACTGTGGGTAGAAGACTCCAGTGAAATTAGTGGTATTTCTTCTGAAAAGGTAAAAAAAGAATGACTTAAAACATTATCTTTGGCTAAAATAAAAGAAATTGTTCTTCTCGGATGTGTTCCTAACAGAAAGGCTGCAGTGTCTTTTCGGTGAGGTTATTGAAATAACCTTTTATATGCAGCACATGAACAAAACCCATACTTAAAGCTGTATTATTCTGATCTTTGGGAAGAAGCATAAGCAAGTATACAAGAAAGTCCAAACAAGGTATTTTAAAATATGAATTGTAAAGTAATTCCAAAGTCACCAAACAACATCTTTTTCATCAATAAGTACATGCAACTGAGTAATTTAATCTGTGTTTAATCAGATTCAATGTGATTTCTTCTTTGTTTTTAACACCAGAACCTTTAGGTAATTTTAAGTTTCAGGGAGGAACGAGTGATTCCTTTCCTCTCTTCTTATCGGCATCAGAAATAATTTTTTCTGGCTGCAGAAATTTTCTCTTGATGCATCCTGAGCAGCTTTTTGGCAGTCAAGAATAACCAATCAGCCATCTTTTGTAATGTGTTGTCTCTATATTTGTATTCAGCCAGTCTGCAATTTTCTGCCTTGAGAGCAGCAAATACTCATCATGTTAATTCATTTCTCTTGTTCTATGCAGTTTGAGTGGCATTAATTCGTTCCTTTGCCCTCTTCACATCTGATGAAGGACTACTATTTCCCACGTAGAGATGGAGTTGAGGAGCTGGGATTTCCTTCCTTATGAAGAATAGCTATGTAATGGATCAGGATTGTACTTGCAAGCGAAAGGATGGTTTCTGAGACTTTGCTAGTGGCAACATTTTATCTATAAACAGCAATGTAAAAGTCACTGTCTTTGTAAAAATGACCTGGAATCTATTTTTCAGGTTAATTTCTAAAGCAAGTACAAACATGCCAAACATAGAGCTATAATCCCCAGGTCCTTAGGGGAAGAGATCTTCTTGTGAAGTCAAAGAAATTTAGAATCAAGGCAAAATATGTGTAATACTGTTTGCACATACCTTGTATGAGGATTTCTAGAGAAGGCTTAATGTTTGCATTTTGTAGCCTATTCCAGGCTGAGGTTTCCAAAGGTGATTGCACTAAGCATTACGTGCCTACCTAAAATGTATCCGCTGCAGTATAGATGTTCACGTGTCCTGTAGGCAGTGCCCTAGGTCAGGTGTTAATAAAACTTATCCTGTACATGTATAAGAGTCCTGCACCAGGACCCTTCAATTATTTGCTACCCTCCTATGTACTGTTTGCTCTTACTCTCAGATCTCAGGCTGTGATTAAGTTTAAACTGATGCTATGTTTTTTTCCCTGTTTGTCCCACAAAGATTTTTCCATCTTAAAACCTATATTGCTTTCAGATCCTTTCTTTAATTGTAAGTTTTAATGATGAATTTTGTGTGCCCTAACGGAAAAAGTAGCACCTTTATTCCATCGGCATTCTCCTAAATTAAGTCTAACATCTACAGCAGGAAAGAAACTTTGAGTTTTATTTTCCTGCTTCTAGTTCCTATGCTTGAGACTGGAGATAGTCATATTCTGCCAAGTGATTCATACTTTCTGTGATTTACAGAGACAAGATAAAAATGTAAGAAAATATGAAAAACTAAAGTAGAAAATACATCTCTTAATACAGTGTCTTAGCCATCTTTATGGTACCATAACTACAAGAGAAATCAAGTTAATATTTTAACTTTGTAAAATAAACGTGGCTTTTAAAAGCAGAGAAGATAAAAACAAGTTCAGTCTGCCCTGAAGACCCTGCGAAAAGAGCTTGGAAGGCTTCTGCAGTCCTGCATCAGATCGTGCCAGCGTGCCTGGCTCTGGCTGAGAAGCACTCACCCTTGACAAGGTCACCAAGCAAGGCCAGCCAGGATGGAGCAGCTCTCCAGAAACAATCTGACTGATGGCTGTGCTGTGCACCTCAGTACCTGGGGCAGGAGATGGTCCCATCTCTTTTATCCTACTGAGGTTATTAGACTTTTTCTCACTGGAGCTGATCTCCGTGGCAGTGATTTGAAGTCATACCCCGGTTGAAGTCCAGATCAACTGGAGAACAACAGCATATGATGAAAGCATTTTCTCTAGGAGCCAGGAGGAGGGCTTAGTAACCTGTACCTTTCCATCACTTGCTTAAAGCTGCAGTAGTTTTCCTTTGACGGCTGGTCATACCAGTATCAAACATGTTTCACGGCTCTCAATTCCTAACTCATCAGGGCAGTGGCATCTCTCTTTGAAATTTTCTCTTCAGCTTATGACTCCAAGTAAAAATCTTTGGCCTAATGCACAGATGCTTCATCATTTGAGAATCATGACCGTAGACTTTCATCTGTATCTTTCGTTGCCACCCTAAGGTTATGTTGTTATCTATCCAACAGCCAGGGCTAACACTATATTCTGAGTTATTATAATGCCATGTTTACAGAATAATGATGTTAAAAAAGTAAGGGCTGTTCAGTTAAAATTCTGATAGCATATTGAGTCTTGAAAGAGATAGCTAGTAATGCACAAAGTGTTGAAATATATGTACATTACTGTCTATTTTTTGATTCTAAAACATGAGCGTAATTCCAGGCAGTATATCAGCAGCAGTTATCAGCTGTCACCATTTGTTTGACAAATTACTAATTGCTCTATTTCAAGCAAATGTTTTCAAAGCAGACAACACAAATAACTGACTTTTGCTATTTATTTGGAGGTTATTTGTTTCATCACAAGTAATTCCAAGAACACGCAACACTGGCCAGTTAAGAAAGTAAAACAGCTTTATTTTGTGTAAAAGCTTTTGTGCAAACTGTATTCCCAGATGCCTCATGGTTTTGTCATATGGTCTGTTCTTAAAAAAAAAAAAAAAAAAAAAAAGAAGAGGTGAACCCAATCTGAAAGATCTGGGAAAGATCTGGGTTTTGCTCTGTGTGTGTGTAATTTGAAGAGGTTGGTTCATGGCAGCAGTTTAGGAGTACATTTGGGTATGAGGGACAAACCAGCCCTATGTGCAGTGGTATCACTTTCTCAGTGATAAAGAAAGGAATTTTGTTTCGAGCAAGGGGAGGCAAAATATGCTTCCAGATTTTTAAAAGCAAGTGATTTGCTGAAACATAAGTAGAAGACTGTTCCAGATGGCAGGATTTGCAGAGGGAAAGGCTACTGTATTGAACCACAACAAGATTAACTGAATGGGCCAACAAGAACCAAATGTTAAATCAAAATTGAGAGCAGAGAGACTAGAAATGCTGAATGTACAAATTGTCGTGAGCTGCAGCTTGAAATCCCTGTGTGACTCGGAAGTTGTTTGAGAGTTGTACAATGTGGTCATGCTTCTGTGCAAAAGGAGGAATGAAAGGAACGGCTATTTATGCATGCAGCAAGCTGAAATCTGAAAGGGGAGCTGTAATCAAGAGAGGAGGGTGTTGGTAAAGGTGAAAGCCAAGACCTGAGGAGGTGCTGATGCAAATACAGAGCTGCAAGCATACAAGAGAAGGAAAAAGTAGTGGCCTTTTGTGTTGTCAGGACCCCTAGGAGTTTTTCAGTTTACCTTTCAGGTAACCTATATCTCTTTGTCTTCAAAGTCATAAGGGAGACTAAAGATAATCCCACACATCATTTGAAAGCTTGTGGTGTTTTCCAGTGGAGCCGCCCTGCTCACCGGTGCAGGCACTGCATGGGGCAGGGGACTCAGCCCTTTCCCTCCTGGCTGAGATGGCTGTTTTGCTCATCTTAGTCAGAAGACCTGGAGTTTTGAAAGAAATAGGTTTGTGTGAAGCAACTAAATGCCAAACTAATCTAATGGAAGTTGTCATCTGACATCTGCGAGTCTCTCAAAATGTTTGCATAGGAGTGGAAGGGCCAAGGCAACGGCTGCATTTCCTGCAGCCTGTGTTAGGCTGGATCAGGGAAATGAAGGTGAGTGAATCCCCCCATCCGTCCTCCTACATATGTGCACACACATAAGCAGAAGCACAGAAACAAAGTTACGTATGAGAAAGGGTTAAACATTTGAAATGGAAAGTTACGATGCTAATACCATCGCTTGTAAAATGTGCAGATGAAAATGTTGTGCTATGGCAGTATTTGTGCTATCTCTGATGTTTCCTTCTGTGCATTTATTTTGGTGTCTGGATCTATCTGAATTGCTTCTGCCCTCAAAACTGTGCCATCTTATATGTCTGAGCTGTGCATTCATGTCTAGCCTAGATCAAAGCATGAAGTCATAATTATCCGTGGACTTTCTTGTATATTTGGCTTATTAGTGGGCCAGTGATCTGACCTATAACTGGCAGCACAGGTCTGTAAATTACCATTACACTGCTAACAGTAATAATTGCAGGCGGTAAGGCTCATAATAAACTGCATTTTTATGTTATTCAGTAACAGCAGTGTTTTATCACTCATTTATTGAGGAGAAATTACTAAGTACAGTTCCTGCCAAAGGCACAATATGCAGTTCACCACTGACACGTAAGTAGTACGTCAACTTATAATATTGTAGAGGAAAAGGTAGTTTAAAGGATATGAGTAATCTAATGAAAGATTAAAACAATTAAAAAATAAAACCAGAGCATAACAACAATAAACAGTCTGAAACGTATGGCCTTTGCACTGCTGCGGAGAGTGCATTTCTTCTGTCTTCACCCCCACTCTGCCTAGGTGTAAGCTCTGCCTGTTTCAATTTTTTGCCTTTGCAAAGTATACAATGATTTCTAAAAGACACAACAAAGAAAATGAAAAGCTCGGGGAGTTCATAGAGATGGCAGGAATTTTCACTACGGGTGCTGTGAAGAATTCTGATTGATTTTACACCCCCCACCCTCCCAGCAACACTTACCACATTACAGAGTAAGGGCTGACAAGAGCTGATTATAAGTGTAAAAAAAAAAAAAAAAAAAAAAGCTTTTACACATGCTTTTATGATATGGAGAACAAAAGAGCTTACGATATTCGTGCGTTTTGCCAAAACACAGTCAAATTTAAAAAGGAAATGTTTTAAGTTGTTACCAAGTTAATGGCCTGTCTACAAAAAGAGGGGCTGGGAAGCTGGTGTTTATGGCCAAGTTTCGTACCTCTGAAACCGTAGACTTTATTATGAGTTTGCTGAACACATAACTACAGTGTCAAAAGTGAGAAGCAAGACAATGAATGCATTTTAAGTAAGATGTAATGAAACATTACTCTGTGCTGCTTTTTTTTTTTTTT